>PISX010006389.1:27775-98132 GCA_004024625.1 Mellivora capensis
CCAATTTCCCTCAACTCCCTTCTCCTCTCCATCTCCCCATGTCCTCCGTGTTATTTGTTATGCTCCACAAATAAGTGAAACCATATGATAATTGACTCTCTCTGCTTGACTTATTTCACTCAGCATAATCTCTTCCAGTCCCGTCCATATTGCTACAAAAGTTGGGTATTCATCCTTTCTGATGGAGGCATAATACTCCATAGTGTATATGGACCACATCTTCCTTATCCATTCGTCCGTGATAATGTAACATTTTAACTAGGATAGTAAGTGTCAAAAAGTGGTAGAGGCATTAAATATTTTTTATGGCCATAGAATGAGGAGGTTAAATGTTGATCAGAGTATTTAGGAAAAGTAGTATCACACCCATTAGCATCAACTGTAGCTAATAGATAAATTGCTTACTATGTTCCAGCCCCTCTGCCAAAGGCAGAACTGGAGAATCTCATTTATACTCCAAAATGCCATCTGAGTAGCTCTATTTCATAGGCAGGACAGGCCCCAAACTAGGCCTCAAGGTAAGTCAGGATTTGAAGAGATCAAGTAAAGGTAGAAAAAAGAAAAAAACAAAACTGTTACAGCAAAAGAAACTAGATTCTTACACATTTAATAGACTTAAATATTTACACATTTAGGGATCCCATCTTCCAAACAGATTATTATTTTTTTTGCTGTAACTTAAAAAAAAGACCAAAAAGGCCATTTTTTTTTCTTTTTCTTAGTGGTATATAAACATAGGCTTAACTATAATTCAAGTACTTTGTTTCCGACAATATGTATATAATTTTTGGTAAATGGAGATTTATTCAACTTGGATGATCCACATAATCACTCTCTACATCCAGTCTTACATATTTAACAATTCTAGACAGAGTCAGTGGGCCTGCCACTGGAAACTAATGAGTGAAACCAGCAATTTGCTCCTCAATGGGCAGGAGTGACGTCCAGGCTGTGGCTGTCCTTCCTGCTCTACTCTCTCACCTAATCCTGGCCAGAGGTCTCCCCTGCCACCGGAGGGCCTGGGCCAGTCATCCTGGGAACTGGGTGCTGCTTTAGGAGGAGCCACAGAAAACTAACTGGCTCAGAATCAGTATACCTCATTACATTATTCATAAAGGAACTGCTTCTAGTAAAATCAAACCTAGATCCTAGCACAGGAACAGAGGAATAATCATCTAGTGAGAAAGGGATACTGGACTTCTTTGGCACAATTCTTATCCCCCAAATTCACCATGTCCTCAGGATCTCTCCACGGTTACCGTCCTGCCTCAGTGTTGCTGTCCCCACCTTAATCTTTTGGCTCACATGTGGAAGCTATATGCTCAAACCTCCTTAGTATAGCTCAGAGAGCAATGGACACAATTACATAAACCATGAATAAAAGACAGGAAGCAAATGGGTGAGAAATAGACAATACCATACTTCTCAATCAGGAATTATTCATCAGGAATGAGTTTTAGGGAAGGTTAAATTGTATACCTTTCTTGTTTACATGATATTGATATGTACTTATGCCTTCTTTCTGGAGAGAAAGCCCACAGTTTTCATCAGATTCTCAGAAAAGTCTGTGATTTTGGTGACCTACCAAAATATCTTATAGCTTGCCAGCTCCTTGCCACTGTTGCCATTACTCACATCTCTTGGGAACATGACTCTCCTGAATCCACCATTCTGAGGCTAGTGTGACTGCAGAGGTGGCGGTGGGGGGGAGACAAGTACTTGCACTGCAAGGTCCAGTGGCCTGTCCCCACGTGAAGAGTCTCAACAGTAAAAGACTGATTTTACTCAGAAGGATGGCGGTTTGTTCACAGGCACATATTCAGAGGATTCTGCTTCACTTTTTGGGTCTGGGCTAGATTCCTACCTCCAATCCTCTGGACTCCCTTTATTCAGCATCTATTTACTATGCTTTGAACTTTGAAAGGTGCTGAATCCTTTAAGTCTTACCTGGGCTCCTTACCCTCCATTTTGAGCTAGACTAGGGTGTGCCTAGTCTACCTTAGTGGAACCACATTCCTGGATCTATCTCAGCAGCCTTGCTTCTGTGGCCTCTAACCCTCTGACACCACGCTCCTCACTGAAGCTTCCTTCATATAGGATTTCTAATTCTGCACTCCTCGCCTTTCAGGTTTACAAAGAATTTAGAAATGTTCAAAAGACAGCCATAAATAGGATTGAAGGTGCTGGGGAAAGAAAAGTCTGTGAGAAAAGTTAATATGATCTGAAGTTCTTCATTTGGAAGGAGAAATAATCTTCAAATTAATGCCAGGTCATAATATGGATGATAGACCTTCTAAGGAAGAGAACACAAAAAGAATTGTTGCTAAACTGTATACTGAGAAATCACATTGATCTTGGGTAGTGGTTCTCTGAAAAATCTTAAAAAGCTGTGAATTACATTGCACACATAATTTCAAGGGGTTCAGAGACCTGCATAACATGGATTCCTTAGGGATTCATGGGTTGAAACCTTGACATAAAGAAATCTTCCTGAGAGCGATGGCTGTTAAACGTGAGAATGAATAATCAAATAAGGGTGACCAATCTTCTTCTGTACAAATGCTTTTAAAATAGGAGTTTCTCATGGACACCTAACGCAGAGGTCCATATCCACAGTAATTAGACCATGTTTCCTTAGTTACAAAATTGTCAGATGTACGAGGAGTCAAATGTAGAGTGCATCTACCTCATCTAGTGGATTCACGGGCAACAGAATGTAATCAAACAACTGCAAGAATGTTATTTTTATTTGAGATCCTACTGTTTGTAGTAAGTCTCACCACTATTGAGATATGCAGCCCAACGCAATTCAGTCACTTCTCTGGACTTTCATTTCCTAATCTAGAAAATCAGAAAATTTGGACTGCACAGTCTCTTAGATCCCTTCTATTTCTGATATTCTCATGTTAAATGTCCACCAAAGATTTACCCTAGATATGCAAAAAAATAAATATTATATGTGCCAATTTAAGATTCACAGGATTCATTCTTCTTGTAATTAATTAAAAGTCTTAGCAGCACCTGGGTGGTTTAGTGGTTAAGCTTCAGATTCTTGATTTCAGCTCAGGTCATGATCTCAGGGTGGTGAGAATAAGCCCTATGTTGGGCTCCATACCAGGTGTGGAGCCTGCTTAAGATTGTCTCTCTGCCTCTCCCTCTGCTTCCACTGCCCCTGCCCCCCCCCCAGTGCTTTTTGTCTCTCTCTCTAAAAAAAAAAAAAGAAAAAGAAATATTAAGCATGGGCAATATAATAGGAGATTAATAAACAGATTTAGGTGTCAATTCATTAAAATTACACAGAACTCTTTCTTTTGTTCAAAAGCATGGCAAAACAAAGGGGCTATGGGGCCTTCAAAACAAATTCACGTATCTATCAAATAATCTGTTCTCAGGTAATTAAGACTTGGATTTTCATTTTTGTTTGTAACAACTATGTGAAATACAATACCTGGAAATAGAAAGAGACTATTGATTCCTCTACAAATAGATTACCGTGTACGCTTGTCAGGGCAGGTTGAGGCTATGCCTATACTAGCACCAACACATTTCAGTTGTTCAATGACAGTAAAAACTATGATTCTTTGCCTCACAGAGAACAGAGGCGAGGTTTAAAACAGTGCTTTTTGTTGTTATTGTTAGCTTAAAAATCACAACGTACAGTATGATTTTTCAGAATGCCCACATGCTTGATGTTTAAAGCTAGATGACCCCACAACTACTAGATGCCATTCTGGAATTGAATATTTTTAAAGAGGGCATCTGTTTTTTTTCTTCTTCTTCTTTTTTTTTTCCTCCTTCTTTTTTTTTTTTAAGAGAGGGAAAGAGGAGGAAGAAAAGGGAGAGGGGCAAAGGGAAAGGGAGAGAGAGAACCTCAAGCAGGCTCCATGCTCAGTGCGGAACCCGATGCAGGGCTCGATCTCACAACCCTGAGACCATGATCAAGAGTGCAATGCTTAACTGAGCCCCTAGTGATCCCGGGTGCCCTAGTGATCTATTTTTTTCCTAAATTGACAAACTACATAATAGGTTAAATAATTAATTGCTTTAAACTTTTGGTAATGATTTTCTTGATATTGCACCACTTACCTAGTCTTCAAGGGCCCAAAAAACTAAACAAGAATTTTATATGAGCTAAAAACAAACATGAAGTAGCATTTATTTACCCCTCCATTTCCAATTGGGAAAGATAAAGAGAACCTTGGAAGAAGTTGTAAAAGGGAATAAATGTGATTACATTTTAAAAATGGCTGTGTTTTTACTAACAGCAATTTTTTTTTCTAACAGCAATTTATTAAGGAAGTATAAGATGAACAGAAGAAAAGTCATTAGATCTTGGATTTTCTAAGCTGTCTCTTCTGCAGTTACATTCAGTAATAAAGGCAAAGTCCTATTCTGCCAAAAAGTAAAATAGAGGTCATAATTGAAAATGAGAACCAAATGTCTGTAATTAATTTTTAAAAAATATTTCAATAATGGCAAAATTGCTGGAATATTAACAGCTAATCTGCAAGTTGCTTTCTACTTTGATTCTTCTTTAATCAGTTATATTCATTTTATGTTCAATTCCCTGTGTTCCAAATTTGCTTTGCATATTATGGTTCAGTTTTATAGCATTTCATATTATTTATCTTTCTGTCCATTTCTAGAGAGCAGGGACTGTAACTTCTTCCCAACTTTCTCCAGCCCTTTAACAGTTATTTATTGGAATTCTGCTCTATAGTAAGCATCTCTTTGTATTCCCAAAGCCTAGTACAATGCCTGGTCCAAACTATATACTCAGTAAGTGAAGGTGTGTGTGAATTTTAAAATCCACCTTCTTCCATATCTGTATCACTGTCCCCATACCAACCTTTCAGGGGCTCCGTGGAATGCTGTTCTTAAGGAAATATAAGCATTGCTATGGAACTGGGTGGGGAAGAGGCATCCTTGTATACTGCAGACTACATCTTCTAACATAGTGTTCATTTACCACTTTGAACTACAGGTAAACATTTGACGATTAAAGTTAATTACCTGCCAACAAATGGTGCAGAGACACCTGGATATCAACATGAAAAAGAATTAAGTTGTACTTCTATCTCATACCATATATAAAAATTAACTCAACATGAATCAAAGATCTAAAAGCAAGATCTGAAATTTAAAAAAAAATTAGAAAAAAAATAGGCAGACCATTTGTGACCTTAGAGTAGGCAATGGTTTCTTAGATATGACACCAAAAGCACAAGCAACAAAAGAATAAGAACATATAAACTGGACTCTGTCAAGATTAAAAACTTCTACGCTTCAAAGGGCGCTATTAGGAAAATAAAAAGAAAACCCACAGAATAGAAGAAAATTTCTGTAAATCATCTATTTGATAAAAGATTTGTATAGAAAGAATTATTATTGAATTGTCACAATTAAATAAAGATAAATAAACCAGATTTTAAAAGGGCAAAGGCTCTGAATGGACAGTTCTCTAAATAAGATATACAGGTGGCCAATAAGCACAAGAGAAGATGCTCAACATTATTAGCCATCAGGGAAATGCAAATAAAAACCATGAAATGTGACTTTATACTCATCAGAATGACGATAATAAAAAAGACATGGGAGGTGCCAGCAAAGATGCAGATAGACTCAACTCTCACAAACTGCTAGTGGGAATGTCAAATGGTGCTGTCACTTTGGGACCTAGTTCAGAAGTTCTGCAAATGGCTAAACACGGAGTTACAGAGGATCCTACATTCCCTCCCAGGTACATAAACAAGAAAAATGAACAGATGTCCAGAGAAAAACATGCACGTGAATGTTCACAGCAGCATTATTTATAAGAGTTAAAAAGTGGAAAACAAGCCCAATGTCCAACAACTGATGAATGAATAAACACATTGTGGTATATCCACACAATGGAGAATTACTTGGCCATAAAAGAACCACTGACATGTCTAACAACACAGATGAATCTTGAAAACATTGTGCTTATTAAAAGAAGTCAGTCCCAAAGGACTGCATGTTATTATGGTCCCATTTACATGAAACATCCAGAGTGAACAAGTCTACAGAAACTTAAAGCAAATTAGTGTTTGCCCAGAGTTTGGGGTGATAAGGTGACTGGGACATGATGATTAAAGGGTGTGGCGTTTCTTTTTGGGTAGTGAAAATATTCTGAAATTGACTGTGACAACAGATGCATAAGTCTCTGAATATACTATGCCATGTGAATTATATCTCAGTAAAGCTGTGAAAAAGAAAAATAAAGAGCAAAAAAAAAAAAAGAAAAAGAAAAAAAAAAAAAAGAACTAAATACCAAACTACAAAGCCACTGGGTTCCATCCCAGCAAACTGGCTCATAGCCAAGTCATAATTTTCTTTATGTGTATAATAATCATCGTGGTACAATACAAGTAAATGAAAATTATTTGCTTTTTGTCCAAGATATTTTTGTATGAAATGTGTGTGTGGCTCCCCATTTGAATTCCTCAGAGGTCTGAGGAATAGGCCTATCAGTCCTCGCCTGTGGCCTGGCCTCACCATTTTCACACAGTAAATTTTCAGTAGCAGTGGATTAAGTCAGTGAATTAACACTGCTCATATCTGAGAGTTTAAGGTGGTGATACAAGTGTGCCTATGTAGGAAAATGAAACTGTAGACAGGTAACTGAAGAAAAATATTTTTTCTTTTATTTTCAACAACTCAGAAAACACTGTTTACATAAGAACCTGTAGGTAGTCTCTCATTAGAAGTTAACTTCATATTAACCAAGAGATACAGTACTATTTTTGGAACATCTGGTCATTCCTAATTTTCAGAGATTATAGGAAAAGAATGCCTATCAAATGAAAGGAAAATGATAACATATTTAAGTCAGGTGCACTGCAATTTTTCATCCTTTCTTCTGTTACAGTCACTTCATGAAGAAAAACATCTAAGCATTTCAGCTGAATTTAAGTCAACTGTGCTGAAGTCACTTCCAAACATTTAAAATTAGCATAGCATCAAAATGAGGGCTTTGAGGGCTTGCTCTAGCAGCACACATGCTGAAATGAGGGCTTTGAGGAAAGCTTTTACAGAATTCAAGTTTCAAGGCTAGAAAAAAAAATTTAACCAAATTTACAAATTAGCTTATTCAAATTTAACCATTAATCCTTTTGTGGCTAGTCTATACAATTTTGTAAGCAATAAGCTGTTTCTTTCTTGTCTTCCCAAAACATCTGCAGTATTTAATTTGTGGAGACATACTTCAGGGACACTGGCTCTGCAAGGAAACAAGAAAATTAGTTTTAACCTTGAACCTTGCTTCTATGTCCTATTATCACAACCAGGTTTTGGCCACTGGGTGAGCTGAAGCTTCTCACTAGTGTCACTTTGGTCTGGGATGTACGTGATCCTCTATTTACTCACAATCATCCCATCCAGAATCAATTTGAGCATTTAATTAACACAAATGCCATCACAGCAGTCCGTAGTAGAAGGATATAAATTCTTTTCTGAGATTAAGAAAGAAATATTTTTACTTTTGGCTGTCTTTCTTCTTTCTATGAGATAACCATTTTGAAATAAAACAATAAACACGAGAATCTATGCAACATAGGAGAACGGGCACTGGGCTAGGAGGCACTGGACCTAAATTCTGCACCCTGGTTTTAGCACTTCACTTCTGACCCCTCTCTGTGAGACGACAGAGCCACCTGACCTAGCTCAAAGAACAGAGTAAGATTATATGAAAAACACCGCGGTAGCGTGACATATGGAGTGAGGCTCTGGAGCGCATAAGTACGGTACATAAATAAACATGAGGAGAGCAGACTTGCCCTTATACGTTATGCTTTGTTCCTCTGCCTCCACCTGACCTGTGCAGGCTTCTAGAGTATCACTGTGGGTCTTGAAGTTGGTTGGATTCCTTCTTTGGCAAAGCGCCCAGTTTCAACCTCTGGTCACGATTCCTTTTCAGCAGCACCCTGGAGTAGACAGGGTCAATCACCAATGCCCTGTCCCTAATAATCCCTTACAAGGCGGGGCTTCACAACTTTACTCTCATCATGGCCCAGACAAGGGGATAGGATTTACACATCCACGGCACATTCTGCTAAACAGAGGCTCTCTGGCTGCCCTGGTAGTTGCCTACCTGCCTAGCAGCCAAGGGGGTGACTGTAGCAGAGACATCTCTCCTGGTTGGGAAGCTCTGCCTTGCAGCACCCTCTCACCTTCCACATGCAGAGGGGAAGGGTATGGTCATCAAACTCAGAAGGTATAATGGTAAAAAAATATATATATAAAGTGAGAATGGAAAATAGGTCCATCTATCCAGATTCGGATGTAGTCTAACCTAGCAAAGATTACTGCCAAAGCTGAGGTTCCAGAGGGTCAATGCAGGGGTAGAAGAGGAAATACAGATTCTCTCCTAGGTGTAAATTAGGATCCAGGTAAACAAGGAAAGCAAAAGGCCACAGAGCAGCTGGGTTTTCCACATCTTTGAAATGTGAGCTGATGTGGGCACACATACATTCCATTTTCAGAGTCTGCACACAAGTGACCAAACATCCAGAAATAGGTTTTACCTTTCAGTTGTGCCATGTGACAGCTGTCTGTCAGAACGAGGTCAAGGCTGCTCAGCACAGCACCAACACACAGTGCTGATAGGACTGTTTCTGCTGTTGGTCGGATGTTCCTAATCTAAACTTGTCCTAGATAAAGAAATTCAGACTGAAACAAAATTATAAAATAAACTGGGCTGTGTTGCCTGCAAGCCCCGTTATTGGTGGCTGACAGAAGGCAGTTTCCTCTGCTCCTCTTCCAGCCTCCCACACTGTAGCTAAGTCCTCCGTCAGTAAACAAAGGCTAACCCTCACCCCCATCCAAAACTGCTTCAGAAACGGCTGCAGTTGCCAATAGCAAACTGAGCATCCAGCCTGCGGGCTCTGTGCACACACCAGGAACACCACAGTCCCTGAGATCTCCAACACTTAGGATACCACGTGGGAGAGCAAGCTTTCCCCTCGATGAGACTGTCTTTCAGAGGTAGTGCGCCCCGGCTACCATAACAAACAGACCGTGCAAACTAAACCACAGATATCTAGACACCTAGTATGCATAGTTTTGGAGGCTGGCAAGTCCAAAGTTAAGGTGCCAGCAGATTCAGTTCTTGGTGAGACCTTCTTTCGCATCTGTAGCCATCTGCCTGCCAGCTGTATCCTCCTCATAGGGGGAGAGAGACAGACAGAGCAAGTAAGCTCTCTGGTCTCTTTTAAGGGCACTAATCTCATCATGGGGATTCTGCCCTCATGACCTCATCTAACCCAGGGGATCAGGACTTCAACATGAGTTTGCAGAGAGGGCACATTCAGTCCCTAACAGAGGTTTTTGCCAAATGCTCGGGGGATGAGAGAGGTACTAGTCATGAAACTCCAATGAATCACAGTAACAAAATACACATAGATTTCTTCAAGCACTGTGTATACAAGTGTATGTACGTATAAGTGTGTATACATATGCACACATAAACTTTGTGTTAGTTATATATCCATTTATTTCTGTGATATTTTAGTTTACAAACCTGTATTAGTGGCCATTTAAGTTGAAATCTAGTATATTTTCAGCTACTAATAACTTCTAGGAAGGCAAGCTTTATAATCACATATTTTTGTTGAGCTGTTCTAAAAATGTCTTCACTTTGAAAAGAACAGCCACCAAGTCCTGGATGGCAAGATAAGAACTTTGGAAGGATTCAGACACCTCAATTACTGAAGTCTCCTTTACTGTAGGTGCCGTCAAGCTGTGTCACCTCTCCCAGTCTACAGAACACTGTGGGGGAAGGGGGCAGGAATTGCCTTCTGAATATGGTCCACCTTTTGTCCTGCAGACCTTTCCCTGAGTCATAACCTGGGACAATGGTGAAATCACAGAGAGCGAAAGATTGCTTCACAGCCATCTTCACTTGGAACCGAGAGCAACAAGTGCACTATTTAGTATCTGTGACTTGTGAATTTTCAGTCTCTAAGTTGCAATTCTCTATTTTAACTATTTTACTTTAAATTGATAATTACTTTTTATACAAATGAGTAAAAATAAGGTTGTCCTTAAGTTTTGTTTTATAAAAAATACAATTTAGGGGTTCCAGGGTGGCTCAGTTATTAAGCATCTGCCTTCAGCTCTGGTCATGATCCCAGGGTCCTAGGATGGAGCCCCACATTGGACTCCCTGCTCCACGGGAAGCCTGCTTCTCCTTCTCCCATTCCCCCTGCTTGTGTTCCCTCTCTCGGTGTGTCTCTCTGTCAAATAAATAAAATCTTTTAAAAAAACAGAAAACAATTTATTCTAACACATGAATGTTAGAGTCATAAATTAATTTTTCTTTTGCCATGTTAAGATGAACTGTATCCTAGAGGAGAACACAGGCAGTAACCTCTTCGATATCAGCCACAGCAACTTCTTTCAAGATAGGTCTCCAAAGGCAAAGGAAACAAAAGCGAAAATGAACTTTTGGGATTTCATCAAGATCAAAAGCTTCTGCACAACAAAGGAAACGGTCAACAAAACAAAGAGACAACCCACGGGATGGGAGAAGATATTTGCAAATGACAGTACAGACAAAAGGTTGATATCCAGGATCTGTGTTCACATTGTAAGTAAAAATAACTATGGAAACAAGAGTTTTTCCCTATGCTCAGGATTCATGACATAAAATGTTTTCTGAATTGAGAGAGCTTCAACCGGGTGTGCCAAACACGTGACTGTCCAGAGAGGCACAGAATTCTTTGGCACATGTAACTTTGAAATACAATTCTGTAAGTTTGTGGAAGATGCTGAGCTTTCTGACAGCAAGTAAGACTGAGATAACAGCCTGGAAAGCAGACCTGGCGAAGGAACTCCAGAAGTACGATGAGTGCCTTACATAAAACTTCTGAAAATGACAGATACCAAGACATAAAAGTCACACATTTCCAAGGTAATCAGACCAATGATTGTGTCATTTATTGTCATTATTAGTTAGTATTTACTGTGATGATTAATTTTATTGATCAACATGGCTGTCCACAAGGTGCCCAGATTAAACATTTCTAGGTGTGTCTGTGAGGTATTTCTGGATGAGATTACCATTTATATCACTGGATTTAATAAGACAGATGGTCCTCCCCAAAGCGGGTAGGCATCAGTCGATCTCTAGAGGGCCTTCACAGAACAGAGTGGAGGAAGGAGAAATTCGGCCCTTTTTTCCTGCCTCACTGTTGAGCTGGGACATCTCATCTCATCTTTCCTCAGGAAAAGATGGGGGTGAACTGAACGACCAGCTTTCCTGGGTCTTCAACTTACAGATGGCAGATCACAGGACTATTATTGGTCTGTTTCTCTGGAGAACCCTGACTAAAGCAGTTACCTAAAATTTACCTAATGGCAGCTGTGAACCTATCATTCAATGATAGATGGAGAAAGTAGAGATTCTGCTCCCCAAAGAAGAAAATTACCTCTCAGGAGAAAAACCTCTCAAATGTGCTTTTCTCAGCTGGTTATATGGAATTCAAACCTACTCTCTATTATACCTTATGTTATAAATAGTAACAAAGCATCTATAATCTAGTTAGAAAAAGAAATAGAGTTGGAAGATCTGGTCAAAATTCTAGCTTTTCTGCTTACTACATGTGGCCTTGGCAGGGCTCAGTCCCTTCTTCTGTAGAAATAACTTAATAATACTTACCTCATAAAATTGATGTGTATAATATATAGTTAGCTATTCACTTAAAGAGGTTTTACAATTTCCTTTTATTATCCTATAAATTATAAACATTATATTCCTATCTTTCTGTTCAAGTTTCTATCTTATTTGATATTTATTACCTTCAAGAATGACTACTTTGAAGCATAGTGTTATGGACTGATGCCTATGTCCCCCCAAATTCATATGCTGAAGGTCTAATTTCCAACGCACAGTATTAGGAGGTGGGGGTCTTTGGGAGGTGATTTAGGTTTGCATGAGGTCATGAAAGTGAGGCCCCTATGATGAGATTAGTGCCCTTATAAGAGAAAAGAAGTATCTCGTTCCATCCCTACCTCTCTCCCTCTCTTCTCCTTTTCCTGCTTCTTCTCCCACTCCCATGGAGACACAGAAAGAAGACGGCCAACCACAAGCCAAGTGAACCCTCAACCAGGAACTGAACTGGCTGACAGCCCAGATCATAGGAATCCATAGCCTCCAGAACTGTAAGAAATCAATGTCTGATGTTTAAACCACCCAATTTAGGGCATTTTGTTATGGCAGCCTGAGCTGAATGAGACAGATAGCATCCATTCATTTGCATGTAAATGTTCTCTTATCAAATTCAAAGAAATAAAACTCTTTTTATTGCTTTACACCTCCTTTCACCTGATAAAAGATAACTAATTGGCTTCTGTACCTATGAGTGCAAATTATACTTTCTTCTTCTGACCCCTAAGAAACAACTTGTGAACTATACAAGATATGGATTATTACCACCATTTTACAGACAAAGAAACAAAGTACACTCACAAGTTTGGGGATCACACAAGTGACAACAGAGGCCATTTCTGATTAATCTAATTCAGATTTTGGTAATTTCAGACTCCTCTGAGACAAAACAAATAATGTACCTGATTTTATCAATTCACTTTGTGAATAACACAAGAAAAGAATTCAGGAAAATATTGGTTTATCCACAGGCATAATATTTTCTCAGTATTATAGAGTAAAACTAAAGCTTACTCACCAAGATGTTTCATTCAAACCCCAGCATAAGACACACAACACGTGGCCAAAGTTGGCTCTTGGAGGTGTTCTACCATGAGCTGCTATAAACAGATTTGGACCCAGAGAATGCACAAAGACAAGACAGAATGAAGTGTTCAACAACAGCTGCTACATTTTAATATGTTGGAGCTATTTTAAAATCCCATTGCTCCAATTGACTTTCTGTGCCTATAAGTCTTTCTTCCCTATCCCAATAACCATCTTATTCAAGAATTTTTCAACTAGTATGGAAACCAAAGGGTCAGAGTGCTTGAGTATGACACAAATGATCCCTAACCGAAATTACTCTATATGTGCCTCCACTTCATTTTATAAAAATTGTTCTATCCAAATGTGGATATCCTCAAGGATACATTAACCAGAAGGATTAATCCAGAATTCTTTCCAGAATGCATTATCCAGAAGCATTATCTATACACTATTATCTTTTAGAACCACATTTTTAGAAATTACTATACAAACCTATTGTATTCTGAAGAGTCCAAGTGACAGAAAATCCTTGATTTCTAGAAATAATCAAATCATCTGACTAGTGAATAAATGTGGATGAACCAGGTAGGTGATTCTGCTTCAGATTAAAATACTAAATGTGGCTACAAAATAAAGAGAATAGCTTCTTATACATCCTCTACACACTGGCTCCTCCAACACATCATGTTCTTTCCTACCACAGGATCTTTGAATAACTGTTCCTACTTCTTGAAATCTTTTTACAGCATCTTGTTTTCACTCATAAAAGAGTAAAGCCTCACTTAAAAGAGGCCTTCCCTGAAACCTTAATGCCAGAGTGGCCTAGCTCCATATCCATGTTTGTTTTTTTTAATAGTAGTTATCACCATTTATTAATTCTTGTTATTATTGCTTTTGTCTCTTTCTCTCAACCTGTACTGTCCAGTATAGTATCCAATAGACACCTGTGGCAACTTAAATTTATATTCAAATAAATTATAATGAAGTAAAATTACAGAAAAAAAATGATGAATTAGATTTCATCAAAATTGAGAACTCTGTTCCTTGAAAAACACTGTTAAAAGAATAAAATGAGCAGCCACATAATGGGAGAAAATATTTGTAAATCACGTATTATATGATAAAGAACTTGAATCAGAATACATAAATAACTCTCAAAACTCAATAATATAAATACTAAAAATCCAACTAAATTTGGACAAAATAGGGGCGCCTGGGTGGCTCAGAGGGTTAAAGCCTCTGCCTTCAGCTCAGGTCATGATCCCAGGATGCTGGGATGGAGTCCCACATCAGGCTCTCTGCTCATCAGGGTGCCTGCTTCCTCCTCTCTCTGCCTATCTCTCTGCCTACCTATGATCTCTGTCTGTCAAATAAATAAATAAAATCTTTAAAAAAATAAAAAAAATTTGGGCAAAATATTTGAATAGGAACTTGACTAAACATAACACATGGATGATAAGCACATAAAAAGATGCTCAACATCACGAGTCATTAGGAAAATGCAAATCAAAGTCACAGTGAAATACCATATTATTCCCTCTAAGATGGCTAGAATCAAAAAGATAGTAAGTGCGGGTGAAGATGTGGAGAAATTGGGCTCTTATACACTGTTGGTAAGAATGTAAAACCACTTTGGAAAACAACTGGATAGTTTCTTAAAAGGTTAAATTTACAGCTAAAATAGGACGCAGCCATTCAGCCCCTAAGTGTTTACCCAAAAGAAATGAAAGCGTAGGTCCATACAAAGACTTATACATGAATGTTCTTTATTTGTAACTTAAGCAACTTTATGTGTAGTAGCCCAAACCTGGAAACAACCCGAATATCCGCTAATAGGTGAATGGATAAACAAACTGCGGCTTCTCTGCATGATGGAATACTGCTCAGCAATGAAATGAACCACTGATAGATGCAAAAACATGAATTAATCTTAAAATAATTATATTGAATTAAAGATGTTAGAAAAAAATACATGGTATGATTCTATTTATATATAATTCTTGAAAATGCAAAATAACCTACAGTGACAGAAAACAGACGAGTGGTTGCCTAGGAATGGGAAGCAAACCAAGGGATTCGCAAGGGACAAACTTTGGGAGATTATAAGTATGTTCATTCTCTTGACTGTGATGGTTTCGTAAGTGTATACATGTGACAAAGCTTACAGATTTATAGACCTCAAATATGTACAGTTTCCTGTATGTCAATTATACCTCAGTGGAGCTGTTCAAAATGTTTTTGTTCCTCAGTTGTACCAGCCACATGTCAAGTGCTCAATAGCCACATGTAGCTAGTGGCTATCAGACTGGACATTGTAGATAAAGAGCAGTACCATCAGCACAGAAAGTTCTAGTAGGCAGCAATGCTCTAAATCAGGGGGTGGGCAAACTATATGCCAGGGACCACACTGCCTGTTTTTCTAAACCCAGTTTTACTGGAACACAGTTATGCCCGTCATTTACATACTGTCAGTGGCTGCTGCAGTGCTACCAGGGCAAAGTGGGTAGTTGCAATAGAGACCTTATGGTCAACAAACCTAGATTATTTACTATCTGGCCCTTTAAGAAAAGATTTGCTGATTCTGGTCTAAATCAAACACTCTGAACATGGCCTACATCTGTCCTGTTCACTGCTGTATAACCCAACCAGTGTTTATTGAGTACCTCACATGTGCACTGTCTTAAGCACTAGAGAGGCAGCCTTCAACAATACAGAAGATAAGATCCCAATTCTCATGGTTTTCACAATCTGCCAAAGGGTTCAGGTAACATAAGAAGTAAATAAGAAAAGAGGCAAGGATGGATGCTAAGATGAAAATAAAACAGAGGTATGGAGCATGACTGAGGACAGCAACTTCCACTTAGGTAGTCAGGACAGGCCTCTGAGAGGACCAGACATCTGAACATGAGTGAGACAACACTGCAAAGACCTGTGGCAGAAGCCAAGGGAAGAGCAACACCCAAGGCCTCAGAATAGGAATGAATCAGAAGACCTAAGGCCCATGTGGCTGGAGAATACACAAGGTGGAAAAGGTAGATAAGATGGGAGAAATAGAGAAGGCTAAGAAAAGGCATCTGAATTTTATTTAAGTATGATGGAAAGCCACTATAGGATTTTAAGGAAGACAACAATATGATCAGTTTACATTTTTACAGATCACTCTGGTGCTGCTAAGTGGAAACTGGGCCAGGGAAGAGCAAGAAAGGTTTTAGACAAGTTAGGGAGTTTCTGGAAAGGTACAAGTGAGAGATGGTGGTGGGCTGGCTTGGGCTACAGTGACAACAGTAGAGAGGAAGTGGAGAAATTAAAGTTATGTTGTGAAGTAATAGTTGACTGGCCTTTCTGATGGTTGTGGTAGAGTAAGGAAATGAAGGAGTCAAAAATGAATCCCAGATTTTAGCTTGAACAAGGTGGGACAACAGTATGAACCACAAATACGGGAGAAACTACAAACAGTGCTAATACTTACCGAGTGCTTATTATATGACAGTATTCATTCGATTTCACATTTAGTACTCCCAACAATCTTGAATAGATAGGTATTACTGTTACGTTCATTTTAGAAATAGGAAACTGAAGGTTAAGGTTAAGGTCAGAAAAATAGGACCAACACAGTGAAGACTTGAACCTGGGTCATTGCACTCCAAATTTCACCACATTGTATGCAATTGCCTCTTTAACAGTAATTTCTGGGAATATGAACTACATTAGAGGCAATGGTGGTACCACCGGATTAACAGTCTCTCAGGATGACTAGCTTGAAAGATGCTATTGTTTCCTTTTTCTATTAAGGATCACCTTGTTTTCATAGAACAAAAGAAGTAATGGTCATCTCTATACTCTTCAAAGCACTTTCTGCAGTATTATCCCTCTGATTCCCATTTTACAAATGAGGAAACTGAAACAAGTCAAGTGATTTCCTCAAGATCATCAAGATAGTAATAGAACTAGAACTAAAAGCTAGATGACCTGACTCCCTATAGTGATCTGGTCAATAAACTTGTCTTTAAAAATTCAGGTCATTCAGAAAAAAACACGTTTTATATCACTACCCAAAACACAAATACATATATGAAACAGAGAAAAAGAGGTAACTAGGATTTCTTTTTCTATTTAATTTTTTAAATAATTTTGATTGTAACTGGCAATTTAAACAACATTGATCTACACCTTGGTAATTAACACTATAACACACAGTACAATCACATAGTAGGCTTTTTAAGAAATAAGTCTCATGACTCACTAAAACTACCAAACACCAAAAGGGCAAGACAGAACATAAAGATGAGTCTGTTGAGTATTTGGCTTACCTGAAGACTAGTGTCTGTAAAAGTGTAAATGGCAATGATTCCATGAACTACAGTTTAGAAATATTTTTTATTATAATTACTTTCTATTCCTAATATGGAGGTCTGAAATCAAGGCATGCCTGCTAATATTAAAAATGAGAGAGGTGCACTTTTATCTAAAAAAATATTAAAAGAAAAAAGTTCTTCAACCTTGTCTTTGGCCCAAAGGTAGTAAAAAGCTACAGAATGCCCAGATTAGCAAAATCTATTTCCTTTGAAAAGAAATAAAGGGAAAGGAAGGAAGGAAGGAGGGAAAGTAGGGAGGGAGGAAGGAAGGAAGGAAGGAATGAAAAGACGTGATAATGTGACAGCCCATTAAGATGTATAATGAAGGACAGCATCTTAAGGACAATGGCTTAAGATAGGAGGCAATCTTTCATTTATTGGACAAGTACTACTTGATAAATGATCAAGCTACTCAAATGTCCTCTGCCAGTATGCTTAATTTCCTTTAGGAAAGGAAGAGAACTGCCCAAGAGTATCAATCTTTGATTTTTCCCAATTCCTTAAGTTTACAGGAATAAAAAAATGCTTTCAAGTCTGTGTCAATTACTCTGAACATTCATTTACCTTCCCGAATGAATGTGGCGCTAGCTTGATGAATTCTCTCTCTCGCGCGCGCGCGCTCACACACACACACACACACACAGCTATCCCTGCATCTCATCTCAGAAGGGAAAAAGCGACAAGGACACGCCACAGCCTCAATACATCAAAAGCCGACCAGCACTTCAGCCCATATACCACCAAGTGCTCGGGCACCCCTAGGTGGCCCCGCGACAGGGTCAAGATCCCAGGGAGCGCCCATTCCCTTCTAGACTGGGAGCACCATCTCACCTCTCCTCAAATAACCTCTCGCCAACCCGGGATCCTGGTGCGCAGAAGCATGAAAGGCTGTGAGGTCTGGCCCATCATCAGGTTCTCATGATACAAACGCAGCGCCTCCAGACCTTTCTCAGGGAAGAGTTCGGTGATCCCTCTAATCCCAGTTTGTTTCCAGAGAAACCGGAGGGGCATTACCAGGACACAGGGAACAAAAAGGGGGCCAAACAGCAGAAGGTCGGGGGGTGGGTGGAGGAGTGGACACGGCCAGAAAGCCCCAAATGCCGCCGGCAGACAGCAGGGCTGCAGAGGCCGGCGGCTCTCCGCCACGTGCACTTGCTCAGGGGACCCTTTCCAAGACGCCCAGCCCGGTCCGCACCGCGGCCCTGTGCACCGGGACGGAACGCTACAAGTTGTCGCCCGCGTCCCCGCTCCCCGCTCTGACAGGGCACGCTCGCCGCCCCACGCCCACGCCCCGGGCCCTCTCCGACCCCGCCTCGGCCGGGGGGGACCAAGGAATCCCGCAGGGCGAAGGCCCCTGTGCCCGGCCCCCGCGACCCTCCGCCGCAGTCCACGGCCCCGCCCAGCCCGGTTCCAGCGCAACCAAACCTGTGTGCCCCTGCGGGATGGACCGTGAGCATCCCGAGCACACCTGCGAGTCTGACCACCACCTCCGAGCCCCCGGAGTCGTGGCGGAAGCGCCGAGTCGGCGCAGGAACCTCCCCCTCCCCACCCGAAAAAACCGCGGGGCGGCCGCGCCTCAGCGTCCAGGTGCGAGGCCGAGCGCCGCAGCCCGCCCGCCCGCCTACCTTCCTCAGCGCGGGTTGCCGGCCCCAGCCGACGCCACGGGCCCTGACGACTTGGAGGTGACCCTGTCCGCAGACGGTGAGCGCCCGGGGGTCCTCGGGGGCACCCAGGGGCCGAGCCCTCGGGGAGGGGGGTGCCGGGGAAAGGCGAGGCCCCAGTGCCCGCCCGCGCGCCCGGACTCAAGGAGGAGCCCGGCCGCCGGTCCCGCGGCGGATGGAGACAGGGAGGGAGCCTGTGGGCGCCGCTCCGAGAGCGTTTACGACTCTAGACGCGAAACCCGGGGGTCTCGGGGTGACTTGGGAGACCGCGGCGCCGTGAGGGCGGAGAAGGCGGGAACGTCCCAGAACTCGCGCTGCCGGCCGCGAGCCTCGAGCGTTAATCCCCGAGGCAGCCGGCTCGTGCGCGGCGGTGGCGGCGCGGAGGGCGCGCGCGGGGAGTGGGGCGGCAGCGGCGGGCGTAGGGCGCCGCTCAACGTCCTCACCTTTTTGGTGCCGGGGCCTCCCGCGATCCGAGACACGCCTGTCAGAGAAGAGGAGCGCCCCGGCTGCCCCCCTAGAGTCTCCTGCTGGGGGGACATCGCTTCCATGAAGAAGACTTTCCCTCAAATCCCAGCCCAGGAGGAGGCTAAGCGGTCATGTCCGCGGGATGCCTGCCGGCGGGGCGAGGACGCGTGGGCCCGAGGCGGCTGTCGCGCTCAGGCAGGGAGCCGGGCTGCCGGCGCGCCTCCCGTCGGGGCCATGCACCTCAGCTGTGCTCGGCACCGCGGGCTGCAGGCGACTGCGGCGGCGACGGCGACGGCGGGTCCGCGCCTCAGCCCGCCCCGCCTCGGGCCCGCCCCCTCCGCGCCGGGCGCCCCGCGCCGGGACCCGCCCCCGGCCGCCGTCCTCGGGCCGCCGCGCTCCTAGCGGTTTCCTCGGACTGCGGCGCGCAGGGCCCGCCGTCTTTCTCTGCTTGCAGAGATCTGCTAGGGGACAGGCGACCGACTGACCTTGCCAGCCTGCGACTCCGGGCAGGCAGGCCCAGCCCGCAGGAGCTCACCGGCCCGTGTCACGAACGGGAGCCTCTAGGGCACGGTCGCGCGCCTCTCCCGCCGCCCAGCCCACGAGCACCCGGCCCCATCCCTACCCGCGCTGCGCCCGCGGGGGGACGGCAACGCGGCAGCGCGTGCGGCGGCGCAGTCGCGGCGACTTCAGCCGGAACCGGGTAGTTGCGGTGATTCCTGCCTCGCTTTCAGTGGACTGCAGAGGGGTCCCCCCGACCCCAGACCGCACTCCCACTCCCCACCCCCGGCCCCCAAGCCCCCACTCCCGAGGTCTCGGGTTGGAGCTGCACATCGCAGGGTGCCGCGGCTGTGCGCATTGGGAGCCCCCAGCATCGCCTGACCTCTTGAGCAATCCCGAACGTTCGTTAGCGTGTTGGGGTAGCCCTCGTTGGCTTCTGCAGCCGCCGGTCAGCAGCCTCTGCACAATTTGCAGCAGCGGTTTCCGCTGTGTGCGGCTGCGAAGACACGGGCATTTCAAACGTCAAACGCAGTTAAGGAAAATGCAGGCAAGAGAGAGGACTCTGAAATTTGGCTTTGCCATTGAGAAGGCTACAATATGTGGAAGTGTTTATCAGATATCTGCACCGAGAGCATAACTTCCTGACAGCCCAAATAGTGGCAAAAATTTTTAAGGCCAGAGAATAATCAGAGGGAGGGGATTTGGAGCCAACCCCGGGCGACTTGAGGGTTGCACTTTGCAGGACCGACTGACTGGTGCGGATGATTCGGTAGGTGGCATTCTTCCCTTGGAGTCAGGACTACACGAAGGGTGGATTAGCGACGAAGGACACACCACTCCATGATACTATGTTGTTGAAGGAGGTTTGTTTGTTTTTGTGATTTTTTTTTTTTAATTGAAGTTCCTGTGGGGTTGGGTTGTTCTCAAGACAGGTTGTAGAAGAATAGGGCTCTGGCCGGCTCTGTTCCAAGTAGGAGATGCTATCCAAAACACACACACACATTTACATGCACCCCTACCCCCAAACACTGGCATTGTTTATTGTGGAAGTAATGGGGAGAAAATGTTCCAGCCCGTTTTAAGCCTTGTCCACATCACATTGTTCAAAACAAACTTACATAGGCTGTAAAAATCTTGGTTTATATAATATATATACACACATATTTATAAATCGTTCTAATATATATGTATATATGTGCACAGACGCAGTTTTTCAGGGGTAGCTCTCTTTCTCAAGCGTAGACTCGTGTCATGAGAGGACTTTGTACCCACTATAGAGTTTACCAAGGATTTTGTAATGCAGACAGCTTTGCAGTTCCTTTCATCTGTGCTGAAATCATGGTATTATTATGTTTCCTATCATGAACGACAATCCCAGTTTCCTTACACTGGTTCATTTTTAAAATTTCAATAATACTTATCTCCTTTTAATATTTCATGTAATTAACTTATTATCTTTGGTGTTTATTATCTGCCTGTCTTCCAGCGGTCAGAAATCTTTTTGTTATTGTTGTTTACTGTTGTATCTCAGGTGTCAAGAGCAGTGTCTGGCAAAATAAATGTTTGTTGATTAAATGAATGAATGAGACACAAAAAGGATATGAGATCAGTCCAGAAGGGCCAGGCTTGGATTGTTATTTTATGCTGAGAGCCTCGTGGATTATCAGGTGTTTCTTTTTGAGATACCTCATGCTCTAATCACATGTGAAAAACTCACTTTCATTTTAGAATTTGTAAGTGCTTTTATTTCAAATTCCGTTAGTTTTGATTTGCATAGAAAACCATCCTCTCCTGTAAGGAGTTTTGAGGGAGATCGCACTTCCTAAAGAACATTGTGTTTGCTCAGATTGATTTTATCACCAGAGTAATGTTGTAAAGAACACAAATAAGATGACAGTCACTCCCGAACTTAAAACCTTCCTTGGCTTCTATGTCCATGGAATAAATATCAAATGCTACAGTGTGATACACAAGGCTGTCTACAAACTGACACCTCACTCCCACTGCTTTGTCTTATCTTCTGCTCTACTTCAACTCTAGCCCTGATCTCCCTCACACTGAACTATGTGCACTTCTAAGAACGCCTTGACCTCCCACATCTTCATGGCTTTGAACTCGCTGTTCTTGTTGCCTAGGAAGTTTTCCTTCTATATGTTCCAAGCCCTGTTTTACATGTATTCCTCTAGGGCCTGGTGCATAGCAAATACCTGGTAAGTATTTGTTGAGGAAAAAAATCTTTAGGGCTTATATCTGTAAGTACCTCAAGAAAATCTTTCTTTCTTTTTATCTAGGTACCGCCACACACCAACCACACACACAAGGTTAAATGCACCTTCTGTAGTAGTAACATAACATTTGTCGAGTTACTTTACACCAGGTGCTAGTCTAAGAATTTTACCCTTTTAAATTCATTTAAATCTTAACTACAAGCTAGATTCCCTTATACCCATTTTACGCATGGGAAAACCCAAGTCACAATGATATTAGATAACTTCTTAACAGCTGGTAAGTAGAGAAGCCAAATTTGGAACCTGGGAGTCTGCTCTAGAAGCAATGCTCTTAAACACTTGTCCAGCCTGCTCTCCTGTGTGCTTCCTTCTCCTTCCAGGACACATTATACTAGGCTGTTTCCATCTGTTTTACTTGACTGTAAGCTTCTTGAAATTAAAGGTCATTTTTTGTCTTCTCTTTTTTTGTTTGCCAAGCACAGAGTTACACTCTCAATAATTTTTCCCCCAATGGCTTAGCTTTGAATGAATGAGTGAAGTAGTAAAAATAACCATTTTCATTTTCTATATACTTTAAGGAAGATGCTCTGATGTGGGAGAAATAAATGGTAGACTAGTCCTCTCATTCCTTAGACAGTGAAAGCATTTTCCCTGCACTGGGAATGTTACATTATAGTAAGTGTGAAGCCAGAAAACAATACTGATGACAAGGCAGTTGAAGGAGTGTGATGACCACGTCTGACACAAGCAGGATGCATCCAGAATATTTTGAAATAAACTGTAAAGCAAAGTACTAAGAATAGCATAGTTTAACAGCTGGGAAACACCAATAGCAGACCTTTAACAGGAACTAGTCTAAGAATGAAACCAAAATGTTTGGCCAACCATTAGATTGAGTAAGAGTGAATAAATTTAACTGTGACAGGGGATGTCTGCACAACTCATTTATCCAATATATATTTATTGTGTGCCTGCCATGTGCCAGACACTGTGCCAGGCACTTCAGATATAGTCAGATCCACAGGTTTCATCCTTGTAAGCCCTAAGATGGACATTAGAATCATTGGCAGCACTATCTGAATATCCTAGAGCAGAGATTGCGACCTGATGGGCCACAGAGTGAATTCAGGTATGTTTTTCAGCATAGTGCTTTTTTCTTTTTCAAACTTGTTACCAACCTTAAAAATCAGGATATTTCACATAGAAATCTGGGCTAAATTTCTCCAAGACAACAGCTAAAACTGAGTTGTAGCTGTTGTTACTACATTTAATGCTCATGGTTGTCGTAATCTCCCCTGTCTCTAGTGCTGGGGAACTACTAACAGCTAAGGTAGTGGCAGATGAAATACTGGCAAGAGAGATAATGAGGCCAGAGAAGAGTGACAAATACCAAGTGTATGTGTGTGTGTGTGTGTGTGTGTGTGAAATTAATAGAATTTTTCTGGAAGAGAAAAAGTTGACAGTGTCTCACTGTTGTAAGAGATCAAGCCCTCCCCAAGATGACTATGAGCCTTGATATAAGAGAGGTTTTAACCTAATTACCAAGATCAGACATAGGGACGTTTTATCATTTGGTTAGAATCTCAAGGGGGCTATTTCCTTAACAGAATCCCAGTTCTAAGTGTGGAAGGTTATGAAGTGGGAGACAGAGGAGTTAGGAAAAGCAGAGGAGGAAGAAAGGAAGAAGCGGAGTATAGAAGGAGAATGTTAAGAGCTGAGGTTGGAAAAAGAGCTTGGCCATACTAGAAGGACCTTGGATTCTATTGTAAAAATTTAGACATTATTCTTTAGGGAAAGTGGTAAAAATGACTGGCATCTGTTGAATGCCTTTCATGTACTGGATATACATTACATGTATTATCTCATTTAACCTCTACCATCACCAAAGACATTTGTATTATTATGCTCATTTTAAATATGAAAATGAGGGGTGCCTAGGTGACTCAGTTGGTTGAGCATCTGACTCTTGATTTTGACTCAGGTCTTGATCTCAGGATCATGAGATTGAGCCTTGCATCAGACTCTACACTGGATGTGGAGCCTGCTTAAGATCTTTTCTCTCACTCTCTCTCTCTCAAAAATAAATAAATAAATAAATAATAAATAAAAAGAAAGCTTAAAAATAAATAAATAAGTGAATAAAAAGATGAAAGAGAAAAACAACTTTCTGAGGTCATTAATCAAAAGGTGGTGGAGCCAGGATTTCAACCCAGATCTGATTGAGTCCAAAGGCCATATGCTTATGATGTCACAGTATCATAATATTAATAATAGGTATCACTTATTGAGAGTTAACTTTGAAGGATATGGAGAAAAGGATTTGTAGTCAAAACACTAAGCTAAGCACTTTACACACTATCATAATCTTTGAGACAAGCTTAATGTTTTGTATTTTTATGTCCACTACATAAGTAAAGAGCTCAGAGATATTAAAGTACTTATCAGAGATTGTATGGCTCTGAGTGGAAGAGCCAGAATCAAACCCAGGACACCCAAAACTCATATTCATAACCACTACACCTGATGGTATCGTCTTCTTTTTGTTCCCTGTGGCTGAAGAACATCCTCAATTATGTTCCATTCATTTCATGCGAGATAAAACTAGATATGCCCCTAAACCCTTCCACTTAGTCCATGGTAAGCTTGCTTGCTGGTGAGAGGCTTAGCTTAGGTATTTTTAAAGTATATTTTACAAAGCAACCTGGTATTTTAATAAGAAACAGCAAAAAGGAGAAATGTCTATTTTTCATCAAAGTTTAGGTTGCTCTGTGAGCCAGATTAAATTAATTAACTGATTATCATTTGTTGTCTATCACATGCCTAATGTTCTTCCCCATTCTTCAAGGGTAAGGACAGTCGGTGAGCTGTCCCTCTCCCCACAAAGTGCTTCAGGTTTCTTTTTTTTCTTTGTTTTTCCTAGGCATTTCAACTGACTGCATGTTGTTAGCTCTGTCTACATGTTCATGTTATAATCCTTCTTGAGCATTTGTGGAAATTAGCCCTTTTAACTTTGCTCCTGTTTCACAGCTCTATCTGTAGCACAGTTGATTATTGTCTGTGCTGATATTGTAGAGATAAGGGAGCAGAGTGCGTGAGTAGGTTCGGTAAGTTGTGCAAAATTGCTCAGCTAATAAGTAGGGCAACAGCATTCCAGTCCAGTTCTGATTCTTAAAAGTATGAAACTTAAATCCTTTCCCTTAAATCCTATTTAAATTGTAAATGAAAATCAATTGTTGCATATTTGCGATGAAAAATAACAGAAGATGGTATGGGAATAAAAATATGTTTACTGCAGCATTGTTTAGAATAGCCAAATTGGAAAGAACTCAATGTCCATCAATAGATGAATGGATAAAGAAAATGTAGAATATATATGCAATGGAATATTACTCAGTCATAAAAAAGAGTGAAGTCTTGACGTTTGAAGTAACATGGATAGATCTAGAGAGTATAATGGTAAGCAAAATAAGTCAGATAAGGACAAATACCATATGAGTTCTCTCATATGTGGAATTTAAGAAACAAAACAAATGAACAAAGAAAAAAAGACTAGAACCCTTAGACTCTCAAATGTAGAGAAAAAACTGGTGGCTTCTAGTGGGGAGGTGGATGTTTTTAATTTACCAACAACACTGGATGTTCTTTAGATCTTAAAGTTAAGTTTTGCATCTAGTTTACTTATTTGTTCTGTAATGACATTGATTTGGGTCCTCATTTTAAACTTGCAGCCCTCTTTTCATCTGTTATTTCATCTTTGAGCAAAGAATGAGCAAGACGAAACAAAGTGATGTGGCAGTGATGCAGAAATACTATAGCACTGCATGCAAAAAATAGAATCCAACCAAATGAAAATATAAACTAAAGGAATAGAAAATAATTCATAAATGCTGCATTCTATGGAACTTAATGAGAATCAGTATTCAATGGATAAGAGCTTAAAGATGAAATAACAAATTAAAAAACAGGTTGCAAGCTTAAAAGGAGGACCCAAATCAATGTGATATTGTTAGTGCCTAGAATCCTGTTGAGCAAGTTAGAGGTGCCCAGTAAATATCTTTTGAATGAATGAAAGGATGAAGAAAGATTTCTTCACTTATTCAGGCATGAAAACCAACTTATCTAATTTCTGGCTCCTATAAAGGGAGGTTGGAAGTCACCACTAGAGCTTAAAAACACATAAAAAGCTGAACAGACTGAAAAATTTACCACTCTTTTTGGATCTATAGGTGGGGAACACACAAGGCAAAGTGCTGCACACAACACTGGAGAGACAGGAAAATATAGGGATCCTGATGCAGACACTCACAAGCAGAGGCTGCTGCTGTGCCAGCTTAGGAAAACCTGAATGTAATTGATGAATAGCTATAGGCTCAGTGTGAACAATTCAGAAAGTTAAAGTCTCCAGGGGGACCTAGACATGGTAGGGTTGGGTGGGGGGTCCCACAACATTGTAAGATTTTCAGGATACTAAGTATCAGAGAAAAATTCCTGAGGGCTTTCAACTGAAAGAGTGGGAGAAAGAACCATTTTTTTTTAAAGATTTTATTTATTTATTTGTCAGAGAGAGATCCAGTGCAAGTGCAGGGCAGGGGGAATGGGAGGCAGAGGTAGAAGCAGGGTCCCTGCTGAGCAAGGAGCCTGATAGGGGACTCGATCTCAGGACTCTGGGGTCATGATCTGAGCCAAAGGCAAACTCTTAACTGAGTGAGCCACCCAGGTGACCCAAAAAGGAACCATTTTGAAATACACCAGAGTGTTCTGTTTTCTTAGTAACACCTGCCTTTCAGGGAAAATTAGTTAACTAGAGCCTTACCTGGTTTATATTAGAACTTAAGTAACCCAGGGAAATGAAATACCCCATTCCAGCTCTCCTTAGCCATCCTGTTCCACCTAAGAGGGGAGGGAAAACCCCGAGAAACACTTGTGAAGTTCACAGTCCAGAAGAATAGGCTCACTAAAACACAGACCCAATAATAGGACTAGAATGTTATAGAATGTTTTCCCTTTCCAGCACCTCACCAGCACATTATTAAAGGCCTATTTACTGCAGTTCCTTTTACCCAGTACAGCATGTCTCGCTATCAAGATAGAGTTATAAGGCATAACAAAAAGGGAAAAAACAACCCCCACCCCCCACACACAATTTGAAGAGACAGAGTATGTATCACATCCAGACATGGCAGGGACATTGGAATTTTCAGACTGGGAATTTAAAACAGCTATGAGTTATATATGAAGGGCTCTACTGGATAAAGTAGACAATGCAAGAATAGATGGACAATGTAAGTGGAAAGATGGAAATCCTAAGAAGAACCCAAAAGAAATACTAGAGGTAAAAAAAAAAAAAAAGAGAGAGAGAGAGGAAAAAAAAATAACAGAAAGGATGTCTTTGATAGGCTCATTAGATTAGACATGGCTGAAGAAAGACTCTCTGTGCTAAAGAATATATTCACAGAATACCTGAAAATCAAAAAGGAAAGAGAACAGAGGCTAAAGCAGAATGTAGTCTCTAAGGTCTATGGGACAACTATAAAAGTGTAACATACACATAATAAGGATACCCATTGGAATACCCAGTGAGAAGGAGAAGAAAAAGAGAAAGGAACAGAAGAAATGTTTGAAACAATAATGACTGAGAATTTCCCCCAAATAATGTCAGACATGAAACCACAGATCCAAGAAGCTAAACAACACCAAGTAAGAGAAATACCAACAGACTACACCTAAGTGTATCCTTCTCAAATTACAGAAAATAAAAGATGAAGAAAAAATAGTAAATGAAGCCAGAGGTAAAAGACACCTTACCTAAAGAGAAGCAAAGATAATTATATGTGACTTCTCAGAAACCATGCTAACAAGAAGACAGTGGAGTGATATTTAATGTAATGAGAGGAAAAAAATGCCAACCTAGAATTCTGCACCCTGCAGTTTTTTTATTAAAAAGTGAAGGAGAAATAAAAACTTAGACAAAGAAAAATTTAGGAACTTTCTTGCCAATAGACCTGCCTTACAAGAAATGTTAAAGGAAATTCTTTAGAAAGAAGGAATATAACACAGATCAGAAACTCAGAGCTACATAAAAAAAGGAAGAACATCAAAGAGAACAAGTAAAGATAAAATAAAACCTTTTTTCTTATTTCTAACTAATTTGACATAATAGTTTGTTAAAAAAGTAATAGTAGTGATGTATTCAGTTATGTATGCTTATGTATATGTGAGATATATATATGAATATATATATATATGCATACCCACACACATATACAGTTAACATCATACTTAATGGTAAGAAACTCAAAGCTCTCACTAAGATAGGGTAAAAGACAAAGATGTTCCCTCTCACCACACCTTTCAACATCATACTGGAAGTCTTTGCTAATGCAATAAGGCAGGAAAAGGAAAAAGGTATACAAATTGGAAGGAAAACATAAAAATTTCTTTCTTTCTTTCTTTCTTCCTTCCTTTCTTTTTTTCTTTCTCTCTCTCTCTCTTTCTCCCTTTCTTTTCAAGTGGCACAATCATCTATGTAGAACACTGAAAAAAAAGTCAGTCAGCTAATTCCTGGACCCAATAAGTGATTATAGAAAGGGTGTAGAATACACAGTTAATATGTAAAAGTCAGTTGCTTTCCTATGTCCCAACAATGAACATGTGGAATTTTAAACTAGAAACACAGTAACTTTTCCATTACCATCCAAAGAAAAATGAAATACTTAGGTATAGGCATATCAAAATAAATATAAGATCCATATGAGGAAAACTGTAAAATATTGATAAGTGATATTAAAGGGGAACTAAATGAATGAAGTGATATTCCTTATTAATTGATAGGAAGACTTAATACTGTCAAGGTGTCAGTTATCCCCAACTTGATCTGTGGATTCAGTGCAATCCCAATCAAAATTCCAGCAAGTTATTTTATGAATATTGACAAAGTTATTCTAAAGTTTATACAGAGAGGAAAAAGAGCCAGATGATCCAACACAATATTGAAGGTGAAGAATAAAGTTGGAGGACTGATGTTACCTGATTTCAAGACTTACTATAAAGATTCAGTAATCAAGACAGGGTAATATTGGTGAAAAAATAGACAGATTAATGGAACAGAATACAGATCCCAGAAGCAGATCGTCGTGAATACAGTCAACTGATCTTTGATCAAAGTGCAAAGGCAATATACTGGAGCAAAGATAGTTTCTTTAGCAAATGGTGTTGGAACAACTGCCACCGGCCCCCACAAAAAAAAAAAAAATGTAGACAGAGAGCTTACATCCTTCACAAAAATTAGCTCAAAATGGGTTATAGACCTAAATGTGGAATGCAAAACTATGAAACTCCTAGAAGATGACATTGGAGAAAATCTGGATGACTTTGGGATGGTGATGCCTTTTTAGGTACAACGTCAAGGCCATGTTCCATTTAAAAAATTGATAAATTTAAAACTTGGGCTCTGCAAAAAACAATATCAAGAGAATGAGAAGAGAATACACAGATTGGGAAAAAATTTTTGCAAAAGACATGTCTGATAGAAGACTATTATCCAAATTATACAAAGAACTCTTAAATCTCAACAGTAAGAAAATAAACTGATTAAAAAATGGGACCAGTGATCTTAAAGACACCTATCAAAGAAGATATATAGATGGAAAATAAGCATAAGAAAAGATTCTTCACATGTCATTAGGGTAATGTAAATTAAAATAATGAGATGCTACAACATACCTATTAGAATGGCCAAGATTTGGAATAGCGACAATTGCTGACAAGCATATAGAACAACAGGAACTCATTCATTGCTGAGGGGGGATGCAAAATGATATAGCCACTTTGAAAGACAGTCTGGTATTTTCTTACAAAATTGAATATACTTACCATTGGATCCACTAATTGTGCTCCTTGGTATTTACTTAAGGAGCTGAAACCATATGTCCACATAAAAACTTGCATGCTGACATTTACAGCCACTTTATCCATAATCGCCAAACCTTGGAAGCAACCAAAATGTCCTGCATTTTGAATGGCTAAACAAACTGTGGAGCAACCGGATAATGGAGTATTATTCAGCACTAAAAAGTAGTGAGCTATCAGGCCATGAAAAGACATGGAGGAACTTAAGTGCATATTACTAAGTGAAAAGTCAATCTGAGAAAGCTATGTACTATATGATCCAACTATATGATATTCTAGAAAATACGGAACTAGGGACAAAATGAAAAGATCAGTGATTGCCAGTGAGGGTGGAGGAGAAGGGATGAATAGGCAGATCACAGAGGATTTTTAGGGCAGTGAAAGCACCCTATATGATATTATAAAGATGGATATATGTCATTATTCATTTGTCTAAACCCATTGTATGTACAACATCGAGAGTGAACCCTTAGGGGAACTTTGGACTTTGTGTGATTATGACATGTCAATATAGGTTCATCTTTGGTCAGAAGAGAAAATATGCTATTTTGGTGAGTGATGTTGATAATGGGGGAGCCTATGTTTGTTGGAGGGCAGAGAGTATATGAAAAAAATCTCTGTATCTTCCTCTGAATTTTACGGTAAACCCGAAATTACTCTAAAGAAATAAAACCTTTAAAAAAAGCAAATTACATGGGGAAAAGGGTTGAGGCTGCCTTCAGGCTTCTCCACAGCTAGAAGAAAACACACTAATATTTATAAAGTTTTGAGAGGAAAAGTGGCTCAACATTTATACCCAGCCATACTGATGCTCTGGTGTAAAAGCACTGAACTAAGTCCTTATACATTATCTCATTTAGTCTTAACAAGAAACCCACGAGAGAGGCGTTGTTATGATTCCTGTTTAAAAAAAAAAAAAAAGAAGTCTGAGGTTCTGCAACATTAAATCACTTGTAGGATTGTGTGAGTCAGGAATCTCATGAAACTCTTAGAAGATGACATTGGAGAAAATCTGGATGACTTTGGGTAGTATGACTTCAAATTCCTTTATATTTAATTCTCTTGTTTAATTCTTACAATAATTCTGTGGTTTCCCACCTCCAGATTTTTAAAAATTAAGTATTAAAAGATGAAATAATTTTCCCAAAGACATTACAGTGTTGGGATTCAATTCAGGCTTATATAATTCTGCCAATCATGGGCTTTCCAGTGTGCCAAGCTTTAGTATTGTGTGTGTATGTGTGTGTGTGTGTGTGTGTGTGTGTGTGTAGGTTTAATTATTAATTTCATTTGATTCTATCTCTTGTCATCCCCTCTTCACCTTTTCTTGGAAAACATGCTATACAGAGAAGTCTTAATTCCTAAGACTTTCACCTAACCCAATTTTATGATCTAGTAAATAAGCTCTTGGCAATTTTTATTCAAGATCAGAACTGAACTTGGTGACTACAGAGCTTGTGGTTCTAGATGTGCTTCAGAAGCCAAAGAAATTGGAAAAGGGCAGACAGCGGTGAGATTCTCACAATATAACTCAATACTATTGTTCTACTTAATTCCTTAGCCTGGAAACAAATTTTTCCTGAGGAAAATGAAACAAAACAAAACAAGTCTATAAGCTCTGATTTCTCTGCCTGTTCAGATAGTTCCTTACTTGTCCTTTCTTTTCTTTTTGTTTTTTTTCTTTTCTTCTTCCTGCTTCCTTCCCCTCCCCCACCCCTCCCCTCCTCCTCCTCCTCCTCCTCCTCCTCCTCCTCCTTCTTCTTCTTCTTCTTCTTCTTCTTCAGGACTGTCAAATTGCTTCAGGGATGAGCAAATCAATGAATATATGTTTTATTTTCGTGTTACAGACCAACATATCTTTTTGTAATTTATGTCCTGATTTTATTCTACTGTGTTATGAATTCACACTCTGAGGTGGTAGGCTATGGACAGAAACTTCTACCATGGTTTGAATTGAGTTTTTAGTTTCTTAAATGGAATGGTATGTATGCCCTGTAAGAATCATAGAATTGTGGATGGAAAAAAAATTCACAGATGCTCCTCTGAAAATTTAAAAACATACGACTTTTTTTTTTTTTTTTTTTAAAGATTTTATTTATTTATTTATTTGTCAGAGACAGAGGGAGAGAGAGTAAGCGAGCACAGGCAGACAGAGTGGCAGGCAGAGGCAGAGGGAGAGGGAGAAGCAGGCTCCCTGCCGAGCAAGGAGCCCAACGTGGGACTCGATCCCAGGACACCGGGATCATGACCCGAGCCGAAGGCAGCCGCTTAACCAACTGAGCCACCCAGGCGTCCCAAAACATACGACTTTTATTAAAAGTTCTTTAAGAAGAATAGTAAATTTTATATTATCAATAGATCCAAAATGTAGATAATCCCAAACCACAAATGAGCCAAAAAGTAATTTACAACCAGTTTAAGAACATGTTAATTTTGTTTGGCAATACTAGTAGTGTGTGTATATGTGTGTGTGCGTGCACACACACTAATTATACCATTTTTAGGTTAATGGTAAAACTGATCTGATTTCCTAGAATAGTAAATGTTGACTGGTTGATTCAGAGAGGCAACTGGTCTAGGATTATAGCTTTGTAAATATATCCGTTTCTGTGTAAGGAACACTTAAATAGCAATTAACCTTGAATCTGTTCACTTCATTCCTTTCATGCCTAGGGTGGGCTAACAAAATCATTTTATGAAGTGGCCATTTGACCCTTCAAATTTTATAGTTGATTTAAAGTATGAATCTTAAAAGCTGTTTTATTCCAAAAGAAATCAAGAAGACCTGCGATATTTATTCTAGGGAAAAACAAAGTAGCTGTTGCATAAAAATATTTTTTAATCTCCCCAAGCATATTTCCATTATTTTTTGCACTCACTAGATGTTCCTGACATTTTCAGATACAATGTAGACATCCAATAACTTGACTACTAACATTTTATTTAAACTAGGAACTAATTTACTCTTTTTAAAAATTATTTGTTTATTTATTTATTTATTTATTTGACAGAGATCACTAGTAGGCAGAGAGGTAGGCAGAGAGAGAGGGGGGCGGGAAGGAAGCTCCCTGCCAAGCAGAGAGGCCGATGTGGGGCTCGATCCCAGCACTCTGGGATCATGACCTGAGCCGAAGGCAGAGGCTCTAACCCACTGAGCCACCCAGGCGCCCCGGCACTAATTTATTCTTAAAAATAGAAATTAAAGAAACACCTAAGGGGGGTGAAAATGGTGAAAAGGTACAAACTTCCGGTTATAAAATATTAAATCCTAGGGATGTAAAATACAGCATGGTGATTATTGTTAATACTGTAATGTATATTTGAGAGTTGCTGAGAGAGTCCTAACAGTTCTCATCACAAGAAAATAATTATGTCTATGGTGATGGATATTAGCTATGCTTATTTTCATTATCATTTTGCAATATACACTTATGTTGTATTCTTAGACAACATGATATTAATATGTTATATGTCAATTAAATCTCAATTTAAAAAAAAATAAAAAATCTTACCTAAATTTATGCATTTGCTGCTGATACTTCCCTTAAGAATCATTAAGCATGGAATTAAGCAGAGAAATTCCATTTGGAGTCAGAGATTTTGTTTCTTGGCTCTGCTTCCCAACTGTGTAAACATGAGCAAACTCTGAACTTCAGATAAATTTTACACTTACCTCAAGGGTTTGTTGGCTTGGCATCTATGAGATGTAGGTAAAAACACGTTGAATAATGTAAGAGCACTACAGAAGTGATTGTTGTTATTCTCTTTAGTTTAGTTCAGACATGAGTTTCCCTGAACCTTTGCTCTAAGGCAAGAGCCTTAGGTTAATTTTGGAGTTTCCTGACTCTCTGAGCCTTATGACAGTCACTGGCTGTGTTCCCGAGAGGACAGAAAAGGAGGGAGAGGAGAAATGTTCCTTCCATTCATCTTTCCCAAGTCATGCAAAAAGGCTTTGTAAACTAGAGACTATGCAAATATGAATGAAACATAAGAATTCACTCCCCTGTAAATTAAACTTGAGACGTTTTCTTTTGTGTGTGAGCTGATCTTGAAGGCCCTGAAAGCTGTCTCCAGAGCTCTCATGATAAAATACTTCAATGTTAAATGACTGAAGGATGCCATAACTCAGAACGGAGCCGGAAGAGAGAGTGATGAGAAAAGAGAATGCTTATGTTGACACACAGAAATGCTCGAGTAATCAGTAAGGAGTGGAAAGGAATAAAGTACACATAAATGTTTAGTGGGGTTTTTCGGCAATTAAATTTTGCAGAAATGTGCTTTAAGCATGTGGCATTGCTTAATGGCTGGCCCCTTCAGGTCAGGCGATCAGTCTTTTGTTTGCACACTGTGTGGCAGGGAAGGGAGAGAAACACATATTCGTTTTCTGAGGAATATGTGATAGCTGCATTAGAGCAGTGAACCATCTTTTAAGTCTTTTGGTTAGCAGGAATTATTAGGCACCACCTACCTTGGGTCCAAGGACAAGGTGAGAAAATAATGCTTTCTAGAAAGAAAACAAGTAAAGTTATTCCCAGTGTATCACGGACTGTGTTGCTAAAGGCATCCTGTTACTCTGTAGGGGGATATCAAGAGGGGACAAGATAAAATTACAGCTGATACTGCATTTTTATGTTATCTTGGCAAGAACAGCAGCAGGGCTTAGCTTAACAAAATATTAACACTCTTCCCAAATGCTAATGAAATACAAGTAGAGAAGTTGGGGGGGAATTTTGAATTTAAGTATTTTATTGGCTGATGCTTTTACGTATTTGTCTTTTGTCTCATTTACAGAATTAGAGATGAGTGTCTCCGTGGCTTACACAATCACATTTTGTTAACTGTCATCCTCAACTCACTGACCTTCAAACACTCAGGTCTATGGTTTGGGAAAGAAGGGGAGAGAGAGGTAAAGCAAGGGAGAGGGAGATAGAGTGGGAGACAGTGAGATAAAGAGGAAGGAGGAAGGAGGAACGAAGAAAGGAAGAAAGGGAAGGAAAAGAAAAAAAATGAGAAATTGTGTGCTAACAAATACTGATTTACCAAATCTTTAAGAAGTATGTGAAAGACTTATCTTTGACTGAGAGGTCGAAAAGGATTAGGCCTTTAATTGCACCAGTTAGCAATAGCCTATGGGGAAGAAGAAACACACGCAAGCTCTTCAAACCTCCTGTTCAGTACCTTGTGAAAATTGATTAGAATACCTTTTGTAACAACTGTGGCCACATTTCCTAAGGAAGGAAATCTGTTGCAGATAAATAGCTTAATGTCCTAAAAGAGCATATAACAGAGGGGCTCAACATAATAAAATTTCAAAAACAGGCTTTTCCCAAACTGTGGGTGGACTGAGGAAAGTAATTCATACCAGAATAGGCTGACTGGCTCCAACTGTCTTACTAGAGTCTTTTTTCACATAAACTGATCTGTTTGTATGCCTCCAATAGTTCTGTGCTCTTGAAAAGTCCATTTTTTTTCCTCTGCCAAATAAAGACATTCTACTTTGATGTCAGAAAAATATATATTTTTATGAATCCACTAAAGCTATGGTCTTACTTACTTTATAAGTCTCTCTACTTGGTAGGTTGTACAAATAGTACCAGCCCACTTTACTTATTTTTATTTATTTATTTATTTTTTAAAAAGATTTATTTATTTATTTGAGAGAAAGAAAGAACCTGTATGAGAGAGTGTGAGTTAGGGGGAAAGGGCAAAGGGAGGGAATCTCAGTCAGAACCCCCCTTTCTCTCAGTGGTGTTACCTGTCAGTCACCAAAGGTCAAAACCTGACTTGTATCCAGAACATGTAAATCTCCATCTCCATTTGGGATTTCTGTGTGGATTGAAGAAGGTCCACCCACATTAGGAAGGGCAATTTGCTTTAGTCAGTCTACAGATTTCAATGTTATTCTCATCCAAAAACACCTTCACAGAAATATCTAGAATATTGTCTTACCAAATAGTCAGGCACTCAGTGGCCCAGTTAAGTAGACATGTGAAATGAATGATTACACCAAATCTTTTTCATGTTTTAAATTTAGGTTTTTTATCTTTTTATTATTGGTTTGTACCAGTTTTACATATTCTGGATAAAAGTTCCAATCATGAAGTCCTATATATACATATGTCAACTGAAGTATATGACTTATTTTTAAATTCTCTAATGATTTTTTTTAGAGAAAAAGTTTTATATTTTCATGAACTTTAAAAAAAAAAGCTCTGTTAGATTTAGTGCTTTTGCATTCTAAGAACTCTGGTTATATCAAGTTTCAAAAATAATGCCCTATGTTTTCTTCTGGAAGCTTTGTAATTTTAGCTTTTAGATGTAGGTATATGATTTATCTCTAATTGTTTCTTTTTTAAAGATTTACTTATTTAGTGAGTGAGAGAGAGAGAGAGAGAGCACAAGTGGGAGAGAGGCAGAGGGAGAGAATCTTCAGACAGACTCCCGACTGAGTGTGGGAACCATCACAAGACCATCTCACGATTCATGAGGTCACAATCTGAGGTGAAACCAAGAGTCAGACACTTAGCTGACTGAGCCACCCAGGCATCCCTGAAATTAATTCTGTATATGGTATAAGATAGAGGAATTGAGGTTGATTTTTTAAAAAATATATGGTTATCCAATTTTGTGGAAAATTTCCCCCTTTTAAACTGCATTAATATTTTTGCTAAAAATCAATTATTATGTATATGTGGCCTTATTTCTGGATTCTTTAATTTGTTACATTGATCTATTTCTCTATCTTTATGCCAATAGAATTTCTCTATCTTTATGCCAATAGAACACTATCTTGACTACTCTGTCTTTATAGTATGTTTTAAAGCCTTATAGATGTCTTTCAGCTTGACTATTTTCAAGATTACTTTAAAAAAAAAAAGATTTACTTATTTATTTATTTGAGAGAGAGAGAGAGAATATAAGTGGGAGAAGGAGTAGCAGAAGAGAACTCCCATTGAGTGGGAAGCCCAACACAGGACTCAGTCCTATTACCCATGAGATCATGACCCAAGCTGAAACCAAGATTTGGATCTTGTTGAGAATCTTAGCATCCATATTCATCAGTGATATTGGTCTGAAATTCTCCTTTTTGGTGTGGTCTTTGCCTGGTTTGGGAATCAGGGTAATGCTGGCTTCATAAAAAGAGTCTGGAAGTTTTCCTTCTGCTTCAATTTTTTGAAACATCTTCAGGAGAATAGGTGTTATTTCTTCTTTAAAAGTTTGGTAGAATTCCCCAGGGAATCCACAGGTCCTGGGCTCTTGTTTTTTGGGAGGTTTTGATCACTGCTTCAATCTCGTTACTAGATATCGGTCTATTCAGGTTGTCAGTTCCTTCCTGGTTCAATTTTGGGAGTTTATATTTTTCCAGGAATGCATCCATTTCATCTAGGTTGCTTAACTTATTGGCATATAACTGTTGATAATAGCTTCTGATGATTGTTTCTACTTTCTTGGTGTTAGTTGTGGTCTCTTCCTTTTCATTCATAATTTTATTAATTTGAGCTTTCTCTCTTTCTTTTTGGATTAGTGTGGCCAATGATTTATCAATCTTATTGATTCTTTGCAACATTTTGCAATATACACTTATGTTGTATTCTTTCCTTATTTCTTGAGGTAGGACTGCATTGTTATAAACTTACATCTTACACAAAATCACAAAATGAATCCCAAAGATTTTAGACTGCTGTGTTTTCATTTTTATTTGTTTCCATGTAATTTTTAACTTCTCTTTTTATTTCTTTGTCAACCTCTTCATTATTGAGTAGCATGTTATTTAACCTCCATGCATTTATACTTTTTCCAGACTTTTTCTAGTGGTTGATTTTTATTTTTATTTATTTTTTTCTTTTTTAAATTTTATTTTATTTTCTTCAGTGTTCCAAAATTCATTGTTTATGCACTACACCCAGTGCTCCATGCAATACATGCCCTCCATAATACTCACCACCAGGCTCACCTCACCCCCCACACCCCCCCCTTCCAAAACTCTCAGTTTGTTTCTCAGGGTCCACAGTTTCTCATGGTTTGTCTCCCCCTCCAATTTCCCCCAACTCACTTCTCTTCTCCGTCTCCCATTGTCTTCCATGTTATTCCTTATGCTCCACATGTAAGTGAAACCATATGATAATTGACTCTCTCTGCTTGACTTATTTCACTCAGCATAATCTCTTCCAGTCCTGTCCATGTTGATACAAAAGTAGAATGGAGGCATAATACTCCATTGTATATATGGACCATATCTTCTTTATCCATTCATCTGTTGAAGGGCATCTTGGTTCTTTCCACAGTTTGGCGACTGTGCCATTGCTGCTATGAACATTGGGGTACAGGTGGCCCTTCTTTTCACTACATCTGTATCTTTGGGGTATTTTTAGTTTCATGGCATCATGCTCAGAAAAGACGCATGGTATAACTTTGATATTTTTCAATACATTGACACTTGTTTTGTGGCCTAGTATGTCATCTCTTCTGGAGAATGTTCTATGTGCCCTTGAAAAGAATGTTTATTCCACTGTTTGAGGATGGAAAGTTCTGAATATATCTATTAAATACATCTGGTACAATGTGTCATTGCTACTCTTTCCTTATTGATTTATTGTCTAGATGATCTATTCATTGATATAAGTACAGTGTTAAAGTCTCTTACTATTTCTATTAGTTCCTTTATGTTTGTCATTAACTGTTTTAAGTATTTGGTGCTCCTGTGTTGAGTGCATAAATATTTACAATTGTTACATCTTCTTGTTGGATTGTCCCCTTTGTTACCATATAGTGTCCTTTTATGTCTCTTATTACAGTCTTTATTTTAAAATCTACTTTGTCCAATATATGTATTGGTATCCCTGCTTTCTTTTGACATCCATTTGCATGACAAATGTTTCTTCATCCCCTCACTTTCAATCTCCTAGTGTCTTTTGGTCTGATAAGTCTCTGGTAGGCAGCATATAGATGGATCTTGTTTGTTTGTTTGTTTGTTTCATCTACTCTGCCACTGTATGTCTTCTGATTGGAACGTTCAGTCCACTTACATTCAAAGTAATTATTGATAGATATGTTTATATCTATTTATTTTTATCATATTTATATCATATTTTATATCATATTTATTATATGATAGATAGTTTATTGCCATCTTGTTACTTTTTTATGATTGTTTTTGTAGTTTTTCTGTGATCCTTTTTTCTCTTTCTCTACTTCCTGGTTTGCCAGCTTTATATACTTGAATTCCTGTCTCTTTATTCTTTGCATGTTTATTTTTGGTTTTTTATTTGTGGTAACTATTTGGTTGGTATATCACATCTTTTGTATATAGCAGTGTGTACAAAGTTGATGGTTGAACCCATTCTTTACTCCTCTCCTCCCCACTTTTTAGGTATATGGTATTATATTTTACATCTTTTTATTTTGTGAATTCCTTGACTGATTTTTGCACATATACTTATTTTTATTGCCTTTGTGTTTCCTGCTTTTTATATGCTTACTTACTGTCTTTCGTTTCCATTCAAGGAGTTCCCTTTAACATTTCTTTGAGCTGGTTTAGTCATCATGTACTCCTTTAGTTTTTGTTTGAGAAACTCTTTATCTTTCTTTCTATTCTGAATGATAGCCTTGCATGATAGAGTATTCTTGGCTGCAGATTTTTCCTTTCAGCACTTTGAATATATCCTGCCATTCCTTCTGGCCTTCAAACTTTCTTTTTTTTTTTTTTTAATGAAAAATCCACTCAGCCTTATGGGGCTTGCCTTGTATGTAACTGTCTTCTTTTCTCTTTCTACTCTAAAAATTTTTTCTTTATCACCATTTTTAGCCATTTTAATTGCCCTGTGCCTTGGTTTGGACCTCCTTGGGTTGATTCTTTTAGAGCATCTCTGTCCTTCCTGGATGTAGGTATCTGTTTCCTTCCCCAGATTAGGGAAGCTTTCAGCTATTATTTCTTCAAATAAATTTTCTGCCCCCTTTCTCTCTCTTCTTCTGGGATTCCTGTAATATGAATGTTATTACACTTGATGGAGTCACTGGATTCCCTAAGTTTTTCTCATTTTGCATAATTATTTTTTCTTTCATTGTTCAGTTTGATTACTTTCCATTACTCTGTCTTCCATGTCATTAATTTGTTCCTCTGCTTCCTCTAACCTGCTATTTTTTTTCTATTGAGTGTATTTTTAATTTCATTTATTGTGTTCTTCATCTCAGATTGGTTCTTTTTTAAGGGTCTTGTAGATGTTCTCCACTCTTTTACTCCACTGAGTAACTTTATGATCATTACTTTAAATTCTCTTTTGGTCATATTCTTTATATCCGTTTTGTTTAGGTCTCTTGCTGTGGTTTTGTCCTATTATTTCATGTTGGATATATTCCTCTGTCTCCTCATTTTGTTTGACTGTCCGTGTCTCTTTCTGTGAGTAGGGAAGTCAGCTCTGTCTCCTGCTTCTGACAGTAATGGCCTTATGAAAAAGAGGTGCTGCGGTGTCCTGCAGTGCTGTGCTCCTGTTCCCCAGGACCTGGCACTTTAGGAGGTTTCTCCTATGTGTGTGCATTTCACCTGCTAGTGTATCCTGGGCGCTTTTTCCTTCAGTCTGGTCATCTGCAGAGGCTGTCTTTGCCTGTTGTGGGCAGTGTTTGGTCCTTGGCTGGGGTGGTGTGCGTGGTTTGAACAAGGGGCTTGCTGGGCTGCTTGTAAATGAGAGCTGCTGCCACAGCCAGGACTGGGGCTGTGTGGGCTAGACAGGACTTTTATCATGGTGCACCTCAGACTTCTGCAGGGCCTACTGCCACCTCTGCCACCCCTGGACCAAGGCCCCACAAAACGCAGGGGTTGGGAGAGACAGTTTTGGCCAGGTTTATGTGGGTCTTTTGGGGCACGGGTCCTGCAGCAAGGGACCCTGGGACTGAGGCAAGGGCAACTGGAAAGCATGGATCTGCCAGAGAGGGGATGGTGTAAGCCAGTTAGGTAGTAAGCACCTGCACAGTGCTGGTTCCTTTGGGTGGCCAGGTGTTTATGCTGAGGGGCAGGGGAGGGAAGTGGCACCTGCTAGCTCCTGTGTTCCTGCAGGGTCTCCCTAGGATCCCTGCCTCTGGGAACATGCTCTTAGATGAATACATGTCTCTATCTCCTGTATGCCTCAGGCATTTTTCAAGCTGCTGCTTTTATCCTGGGTCTCTAAGGGCTGTTTGTCATCCTGCCTCCTCTCAGAGCTCACCCCTCTGGTTTTTAAAATTCCAGGCTTTAGGACCTGCTGGTTGTAAGGAATGATGAAATTTGGCCCCTCTTGCTTCCAAAGCCAAATGTTATGGTGATTTTTCTTCACAGTGTGTGCTCGCAGTGTACTAGTCTATTTATCTCTCCCCTCCCTGCCCCTGGCTCTCTCCTGGCTGCAGACATCTGGGGCTCTTTTAGCTCCCCAGAGTGTCTCCACCCTTCCTTCCCTCTTCCATGTGGCCTATTTTCTACCTTTAGTTGTGGAGTTTGCTCTGCCAGTCTTCAGGTTGTATTCTGGGTAATTTATGCTGATGTGAGTGTTATTTAGTTGTATCTATGGGATGAGGTGAGCTTTGAGTCCTCCTACTCTGTCATCTTCCCAAGCTTCCTCTAGAACATGTAGTTTTTATATAGTTTTTATTCTTCAGGTCTTATAATATTTTGTTAAGTTTATCTCTAAGTATTTCACATTTTTAGAGCTATTGTAAATGATAATTTTTTAATTACTTTTAAATTGATTGTTGCTAGCATATAGAAATGCAGTTTGTTTTTGTGTTTTGTGTGTGTGTGTTTTTTTTAAAGGTTTTATTTATTTATTTGAGAGAGAGACAGTGAGAGAGAGCATGAGAGAGGAGAAGGTCAGAGGGAGAAGCAGACTCCCCGTGGAGCTGGGAGCCCGATGCGGGACTCCATCCTGGGACTCCGGGATCATGACCTGAGCCGAAGGCAGTCGTCCAACCAACTGAGCCACCCAGGCGTCCCGCGTTTTGTGTTTTGATACGTCGCAATACTGCGACGTTATTGAACTTAGTCATCAGTTCTGGTGGCTATTTTTAAGATTTTTTGGATTATCTATGTACTTAATCATCTATGAATTAACTTATATGTCTTCATTTTTAACATTTATGCCTTTATTTTATTGTTTATTTCACTGGCTAGGGTCTCTAAAACAATGTTGACTGAAAGTTGTAAGAGCAAATATCCTTTATTTTGTCCTGATCATAGGAGGAAAGGGTTTGATATTTCATCATTTATTGTGGCATTATCTGTAGATTGTTTCATAGATGCCCCCTATCAGATTGAGAACATTTCTTTCTATTTCTAGTTTGAAGAAAGTTTTATTTTTAAATCATGAGTAGATAGTGAATTTCAACAAATGCTTCTGGTATTTTCATCTTTTGAGATGATTACATAACTTCCTCCTTTATCTTTGTTGTGGTAAATTATAGTTATTGTTTCTACTAACGGTAATCTAGTCTTATTTTCCTACGATAAATCTCACTTCATCATGATTTATTATCTTATGTCTTATGGCATATTTTTAAATGAACATTTCATATTTCCCTTAACTATGATTCAAGGCAATAAACCATAGTAATATTAGCAATACTTGTGGTATATTCACCAGTGAAAATGAGATATTTAATATCTTATTGTAGTTACAAATATCTTGGATATTGTTTATACTCAGTATTGCATTGATATTATAGCTGGTGGTTATTAGGCCTTCTGCTATGTCACATTACTTAAATTAGTTAAAAAAGAAGTACCTTTTACTGCAATATAATAAATATTTTTATATTTGATAACTGAACTTCAATACAATTTATTTTTTGTAATACTCTGTATTTTATCTTACACATTTATAAGAACTAAATAGAACTAAAAATGTCTAAGTCTCTATCTTAAAACATTTGGGACTAGATGGGATCACCTAGGGAGTTTACAGAGAGGATTAGAGAATGGAGGACAGAATCCTATGCCATGGAAATGAAATTTCAAAATTATGTATTTGCCTTCTCTTAAAAATTTGGTATAGTTTCCTTCCTTTTAGATTTTTTTTTATTGTGGTAAAATACATACACCATAAACTTTACCATTTTAATGATTTTAAGTGTACGTTTAATGGTATTAAGTGCTTTTCTGTCAATGTGCAACCATCACACGATTCATTTCCAGAGCTCTTTTCAATTTCAACTGAGACCATATACTCATTCCTTCCTTCTTCAGCCCCCAGTGTAGCTTTCAAGTAATTATTCCTAAAAATAAACAAGATAAATTGGTACAAAGATCACATAATCAAATAACCAAAAATTGTCCATTTTTTAGCCTTGTCCTGTGGACATCTGGCTATGTTATTTGTTATATTTGGATTTGAAGGTTGGATCCTAACTCTTTTCAGTTTCTATATTTGCTTTCTCTTCTACAAATTGTTGCCTACAAATTTTTGTTGTTAGTGACAATAGTGGTGGTGGTTGATGTGTATATTTTGGTCATCTATACATTGGTAAATTGGGCTGAAGAAGTGCCCAGGGAGTGTTCCCTCACTGTGCTGATATCCTTTGTAGTAAGAATCACACAAGCTTGAGGTACTCAGTAAAGCCAATACTCATAAGTTGGTTTTGGAAGGAATGCCTCAAGGATTGCTGGTCTCCCAGCAGATATCATGAACTCTAATGAAGGAAGAAACGTCACCTTGCTTGAAGGCAGTGTAAATCATTTTATTCTCTTCATGTCCCTGGAGGCACTTTGCACAATGCCTGGCCTGTGCTTAATGTTCAGAAGCATGTTAAGTCAAAATGAATTAAATACACACTAGGGACAATAGCTATTAGCTCTTTGGAAAAGCATGGTAACTTTCTCAGATTTGTTTTGTATTTCCTTATAGCAACAATACTCAAAATTCTTAAAACAAGAGGATTTGTATACTAGTCCCTAGAAATAGCAAGAGAACGGTGAAATTGCATTTCACTCTTTAGCCAGTATCGAATGAAGAAGAATATCAAGGAAGAAGTGAATGCTGGTAGAGTTTAAATTGGTAGGTCAAAAAGATGAGAAAATATAGGAAACTAGTAGGATTAGACAAGTTGCTAAGAACATATCCTCTAACTGTTCTTATTCATACCATGATAAATATGTTGAAGGAGCAGGGCCTTAGCCCTAGAGCCAGCCACTAGAAATCTCCTTCAAAGTAAGATGCTGATGCATTAATCAATCCCCGTCAAGTGGGCCTTCTTAATCTTATTTTTAAGGTTATGAGACCTTCTGAAATAACCTGCTGTTTTCCAGATTTGCCATGTTTTTGACACTGTACCCTCATATTCTGTTTTAAAACTTTAGGGGTGCCTGGGTGGCTCAGTGGGTTAAAGCCTCTGCCTTCGGCTCAGGTCATGATCCCAGGGTCCTGGGATCAAGCCCCGCATCAGGCTCTCTGCACAGCAGGGAGCCTGCTCCCCACCCCACCCCTGCCGGCCTGCCTCTCTGCCTACTTGTGATCTCTGTCTGTCAAATAAATAAGTAAAATCTAAAAAAACCCCAAACTTTAATTGGTATATTTAGAAATCTTTACCCAGCCATTAGCGAGTATGTATGGTCGATTTTTGTTATTGGTGGTAGTTATGGTCTATGACGTCACAGCAGCACTTTTTCTCTTTTACCATTTTTTTTAAAAAGTTACTGAAATATAATTGACCACAGTGTTGTATTAGTTTCAGGTATGCAACATACTGATTTGACAATTCCGTACGTTATTCACTGATTACCGCTGTAAGTGTTGTCATCATCTGTCACCTTAAATGTTATTAAAATATTATTGATCATATTCCCGATGCTATATTTTCACCTCTATGATTTATTTATGTTATAACTGAAGTTTGTATCTACTAATCTCCTTTATCTATTTTGTCTACCACTACCTGCCTCCACTCAAAAACATGTAGTGAATACCGAATCATTGGTCCAGGGAGAAATATAAGGATAAGTTCCTGTAAGCTTCTGATCATGATATTTTTATCAACTGATCAACAGTACGTAAGCTCATTTTATGTGTATTCTGTTTAAAGACACCTTATTCAATATAAACGGTTGTTTCATTAACACTGGGCTTAATGCCAAAAGCACTGTAACTCATACTTGAGTTACACTCTGGCACACCAGAGAGCACTTGGGCACTATGGTTGGAAGCCATTTTAGATAGAAAAACCACCATCAGAAAGCACAAAATTGCAAAAATGTGACACTAAATAGATTCTAAAAAAGATACCTATATAGTATATGAGAGCTGAAACAAAAAGGCTGGCTATCACCTTGTTCGACCTCAATTGAGAATGTGCACATTGGGCAATTCAAAGTTTTCACTGCTATGTGAGTGTCCACAAATGACTGCAAAAGCACCATGAGTATTGATTTTGGCATTTCAAATAAATTTTAGTGAGTAAGTGAATTCACAGATATGAAATCTACAAATAATGAGGATCAACTAAGTTTTTCTGATGCACACAAGAAGAATTTACAAATATTGAGCACATTCTAGGCAGAAGAAACCAACCCTCAACTATCAAGGGATCAGGATCCTACAGATTATATCATATGTCTACACTATAATTGAAGTATAAACTAACCTTTCCCTCCAAAAAAACTTAGAAAATACTTAGAACTACATAGTGATAAAATAATATGATTCAAAATGTGTGATATAGCTAAAATAGTGGATATTAAGAATTTTGTAGCTTTGAATGTTTTTATCAAAAAAGAAGAAAGAGTGAAATGTAATGAGCTAATGGTAAAACTGAAGTTAGAAAAGGAACAATAGAACCAATCTAAAGAAAATAAAAGTAATGAGATAATAAAAGCAGAAAGTAGAAAACAGAAAATAAAAATGCCATTATTTAGATCAATATTGCCAAAAATTAACAGACACACCTTGGTGAAACTGATCATGAAAAAAGGTAAAAGAAACTCTTAGGAATGAAAAGTGTTCATAATACATTACTGCAGAGTTAGCTAGAGAATAATATCTTTACATTTTGCCCATAAAATTTAAACATATACAAAATGAACATACTCCTCGAGGATAATTAGAAAACTTAAAAAGTCCTATAATTAAAAAGAAAACTCCATCAGTAATTGACAGTCTTCCTAGAATAAAACGAGTTTGAAATGATTTTATAGATGATTTCTACCAAACTCTAAGGAACAGATCATTTCAGTCTTTTTTTTTTAAAAGATTTTATTTATTTGACAGACAGAGATCACAAGTAGGCAGAGAGGCAGGCAGAGAGAGAGGGAAGCAGTCTCCCTGCTGAGCAGAGAGTCCGATGCTGGGACCATGACCTGAGCTGAAAGCAGAGGCTTTAAACCACTGAGCCACCCAGACACCCCCAGATCATTTCAATCTTATAGAAAATCTTCAAATCAGTGGGGAAAAAAAAACAACAGAAAAACTTCCCCACTCATTTTATAATATTAAATAACCTTTATAATCATAATAACCAACTCTGGACAAAGAGAATAAATTAAATAAAATACCAATAAATAAATTGAATAAGTGAAATAAAATACCAATCTACTTTCTTTCCCCTCTAGAAAATTAGAATTCTGTTTACCTTTACTTCTTATATCTGCTAAGACCCCTTCTCTACTTTAGAGTTCACTATATTGATACAATGATTTTTGCCTGCAAGATTTCTGAGTTCCTTTGTTTTAATCCACTGGGGAATTTGAACTCACTGGGAGTGGCTGATGATTCCTTACAATCTCTATATCTACCTCACCCATTTTATTCTATCCTTTTCAACGTGGAGATAATTTTCCCTGAAAAGGCAGGAGTAAAACAGAAATTGCACTCTATTTTTTCCTTTGATATCCATTAACATTACACCATCATTCTTAAGTTAATGCCTGAAATTATTATTATTAATAACCCATAACTTAATAAATTCCAAAGTGTGATCACATACTTGGCATGTAATAGTTATTGCAATTTAACAAAGAAATATCCTGGAGAAAACTTGAACCAAAACCAAATAGGACAGATGGTTTCACTCATTTATTCAACAACTATTTATTGATTATCTGCTATATGTCAGGAATTATGCTAGGCGCTATGGACAAAAAGTTATATGGTCCTGACCTAGAAGAGCTCACAATTTAGGAGGTGGGAAGGGGGTGGGACAGGGAGTTGGAGAGGTGGGATAATCATTAGGCATTTTAATACTAGAACAGAAAGTGGTGATTGTCAGGAGGCAGAATGAACCATAAAAAAGGATTTATTTTCCTTCATTGTGGACCAGGGAGTAGTATACAGAGAATATACTTAATTGTAACAAAACACCCTGGTTTTTTCTTACCTAACAACGCTCCTCAGTTAAATATTCTGGTGAGCAAAACTGAAAAACATGGACTGACTGATAGCACAGTAAGGTAAAATTTAGAGTTCGTTCCATTTCAGAAGGGTATTTAATAACTAGGTATTAACATGAAAGGGTGTCTTTTGTGGTGCTGTGGGGTCCTGTTCATGACTGTCCTCTTCAGTAAACCTAGAGAAGATGTGGAAGGCATGCTCATTGGATCTACAGAAGATGCAAACCTTGCTGGGGGGAGCTAGGGTGAGCAAGGACACTTAAGATTTAAAGCCATCCTAAAAAGTTAAAACAATGTGCTTAAAGCAGATGAAATATTATACAGAAAATAAACAATAAAAATTTGATTGCATATTATAGGAAGAAGAAGACTTGAATAAACAGTAGTTCCTAGGACAAAAATCTGGAAGTTTTAGTTGACCACAAGCTCAGTTTTAGCCAGTAGTTTGATATAGCTAGTAAAAAGTGCATGCATTCTTATGCTATGCTGGAAAAGTATACCATGAAGATATGCTTGTGTATACTGCTAATTTAGCTAATACCAAGCTATATTAAAATGATTTGTTCAGTGTTTTTCCCATTAGATTGTGAAATATTTGAACAGAGGGATTGTAAATTGTTTATTTATATATTCCCAGGATTTAGCTCAATTCTTGGAATATAGCAAATGTTCAGGAAATAGCTGTTCAATGACTAGTGAATAATTATGTGTAGAGGATTCCCTGAGCATTTTAATGTAATTAACTCATTTTATCCTCCCAATACACCTAATGAAGAAAGTTTTCTTATTATTTCCATTTTATAGACGAGGAACCTGAGGCCTCAGTATGTGGCTTATGAAAAATAGCGGACATAGAAAAGCAATACACAAAATCTTTCAAAATCTCAGTATAGAAAGTAGTTCCAAAATTTCTTTTCAAGGTTTTTTTCAAGAAACAACTTTTTCACAGTCACATGCCTGTGAGTGGTAGAGCTGAGGGTTATGTAGTGTCTACATAATAGTATGCTATTCGACTGCATAGCTTAAAGGATAGTAAGGTCCAAGGGTTTATGACGATACTTGTCCTTCTTCCCTTCCTCTTTCCTTCCCTCCCTTTCCTTACCCTCTAATGAAAAAAAAAGGATTTAAATTGGCTTATAAAAATAAATGTAACAAAATGGAAAAAAAAAGGAGAAATTCCAGCTAAGAGAAAAAAAGGGTAGGTAAATAAGTTGGAGCCATGGTAAGGCTAGGACACAAAACACATATAATGAGGTCCTATCTCCATGAACTTCTTTGTGACTATCTTTATAGTTCCCTTCTTTTACCTTCTGTTGCATTTCTTGTCTACATGATGCATTTGGCACTTAATCATGGACTTCTAGCAATTGTATGAGTACGACTTTTACTCCTCAGTAAGACTGTATACGTCTAGAGTCTAGAGGTAAGGACCTGGTCATATTATCTTTAATATTCATTTGGCCCCTTATATAATGCTAGATTCATAGTAGATTCTGTATAAGTAACCACTGCGTTGAAAGAATTTTCAATTGTTGGGATTAATATCTACTTCTGAACTTTTCCCAAATCTTTTCTTCCTTTCTTTCTCTTTTTCTTTCTGGAACCTCAGGCAGAATTAACGGTTCTTCCTCAGTGTTCCTGCAAAAGGCAATTTTCTTTATATTTCTACTCTAAAACTTTGATTTACTATTTATATGTTGCCACCTGTAGGTTGTGATCTATTTATGAATATCACTTATGCTCATTTTCCATTCTGAAGTCAATTACTAGTAAGTATTAAGATTCAGTAAATAAATATGGAAAGGAAGGAAGGAAGAGAGGAAAAGAGGAAGGGTTTTTTTCCCCCCATTTTGGCCATTTGACTGCTTGCTGGTCATTACCAGAAAGACAGTAGGAGAAAAGACTTAGATGGCAAAACTGCATCTTGAAAGAGTCTTAATGAGGAGAAAATAGTTGAAATTACTTGCTATAATGAGATTTAGGAATTTGACTTTTGCTTTACCATGCTTCCTTTCTATGAATAAAGAGCCTAGTAATTATGAGTCTGAAACCATACTATTTGGATTCAGATGCTAGCACCACTACTGCATAGCTGTATGACCTTGGGAAAGGAATTTATTTCTCTGTGCCCCAGCCTCATCATGTGTAGAATGGGTTTAATAAAATACCTACCTCATAGTGTTGTAGTTTGAATTGACTGAATTTGTATAGCTAGAAATAATTTAGAGTGGTGCCAGAAACATATATATAGTGCTAAGGAAATGTTTGCTATTATTATGATCTCTGCTTTTGTAAGACAAGATATTTCTTGTCTGGTATTGCAAAGTTTGGAGTGCCAGCTACTACTAAAGCATCAGTGGCCTTTTAGTAGTGGACACACTCCAGGACTCACTCTTAGCCAGGGCACTCTATTCCCCAGAACAATGCTGGCTACAAAAGCAATGCTCACAGAAGATAATGAAGTACCATATGATTGCAAAGTCAAGAATGTGTAACCCCCAGAAACACCCGAAGAAACTTGGTTTAGATTTTTCCTATGCTCAAGAGCATAATTGATATGTAGCAGGCAAAGGTCCAACTAATGGGTGGCCCCAGCTATGGAGAGGAGATCCTGGGGATGAGAGGATGGTCCCACCAAACACCCTGACTCAGCTGTAACATTCCTGACGGCTGGACTTAGGAACTGGCTCCAGGATATGAATCCAAGTTTACAAATTCCTTAAATTAAAAGACATGGAACAGAGGCAACTGAAGCTGGCTGCATTTTTATTCTTTGAACAATAGCTTTACATGGCATAGTCTTTTGATGTCTGCAAATACAAACATTATCTCATTAATTCACCTGTGAGAAATAAAGGGCAGATATCTTTATTAAAAATGTGTAATATAAAAATAAGCATCAAGGGGAAGATACAAATTCACTTATCACTTCCAAAGTCATTTCTAATCTTTCTTTTCCTATCTATTGGAGTACAGTTTTCTTAAAGAGAGAACACCCTGGGTCCAGAAGTAGAGAAACAAATTTGAACAAATGGAATTACTGAAAAGATCTTCTTGGGGGTCATCTAGGAAAGAAGAGCATTAGTGGTATCAGAAACATGGCTCAAATCTTTGAATTTGACTATATACCCTTAGCCTAGCCAGAATGCCATGAGAGACACAACTCTTCCAATCTTACGGTTTGCTGCTTCAACTTTATCCTAAACTCTGATTAGAATCTACTCCAGATTCCCACTTGCCCAAGCTGTCCAGCTTTGCTCAATCTAGATACTCCTAGTAGGAAGTGGTAGCTGATGGGCAAATAGGGCAGTTAAATTCAGTTCAACATTTATTTATTGAGCCCCTAATAATACAAATTACATGAATGTGCTAATCTATGTGAATGAACTAGGTTCGGGAGATACAAAGACATTAAGGTATTCCTGCCTTCAAAGAGCTCACAATTTAATGAGACACACATAAAACTATGTATAAGGGCTAGGCTGCGGGGTGTCTAATAAGAGACATTAAAAAATGGATTATGAGGGCACAGAAGAAAGTGTTTATTTTTGGTGGGACAAGACAAATGCCCTGACATACAATATCTCATTTAATCTGGTGAAGTCATCAACATAGAAACTGATTATCTTCATCTGAGAGATGGAGTAAGTAACAGAGCTTGAGACAAGTTGCCCAAAGTTACACAGGAAATAAGTGAGCACTTAGACTGGAACTCATGTCTTCAGGAGCTGACACTTGTATTCTGTTCAGCATGTTTCGCTGATGATACTAATCTGATTGGGGACTTGTAAACTCCTGTTGTAGGGCTCCTGAAACCCCACTGTTCCATGGGAAGCCAACACCCTGTTCTCAGATGGGTCAGGCCTACCCTGATGTTACTTACGGTGGGAATTGTGACATCTCGGTGGACTCCCACAACTGATTAGTAGGGCCATAGAAGGGAACGATACATCCGTAATTGGAACACACTTGATAAAAAAGAGGCATAGAATCCCAGGAATCAGTCCAGGAGTGGGTTCTGCTTCCTGCTCTCGAGTAGCGTTTCTGTATCTGCAAGCGCTGGTGAGACCCCCAGCACCATGGCAGCCTGAGAAATGCTTTTCTCAGTGAGAACAAAGGAGTGCCACTGAACTGTGCGCCGGTTCCAGAACCATCATTCTGCACACTCTTTATTTGCAACACTCACCTTGGGAAGCTAATGCTTCTAAGTGATGCCTAGGCAGGCTGCCAGTTGTTTTTGCTTATCATTAATGTGTGCTTCTGATCTGGTTACCATGGTAATAGGAAACTCCAGAGTTGGCTTTCATTCAAATCAGGGGACCCATCTTTTATCCATGGTGAATGCTGCACTCTGATCTAGCATTCCAGTCCGGTTCCATCCATGCAGGGGCCCACTTCCCTGTGCATTGTAGTGTACAAGAGCAGGGCTTTCAGTAAGGGAGTCTTATATATATTTTTTAATGTTTTATGGTGTGCTTTTGTAATTAAATAAAATGCTACTACCTGGAAGGAAAGCAGAATATTTACTCCTCCATAGGAGCTGGGGATCTGCCCCAGCTAAGGGTCATTTGCCTCAAATGAGCACATTACCTCCATGGGGAAAATTAGTTTTCTTTGCATTTCTCCTCCAAAATAATCAGAATTCAACAGAATTACTCTTCTTCATCACTACATGGTGGGGGATCCCAAATGTCAGGATTGGTCTCAACTTTGTCTATGATTACCTAAGGCAGAATCACCACCAGCCTGTGAAATTACTTCCCATGTTAGCAGTTTGACCTTTGGAATGGCCAGTCTACAGAAAAGTGCCTGGAGGAGCCTTAGCCCATTCTCCTGGTCTGTTGCCCAACTGCCTCTGCCTGTAATAAATTAGACGTTCAGAGGGCACCAGCTAAGATGCGTGAGCTTTAGAACAGCATACGCTTCACGCATCTAGAATCAGCACCCCCTTCGCCCCCTCTGTTTGAGCTACTCAGACAGGAAGTTGGAGGTTGTTGGTAGAGCCACTAATGTACTCCCTGCCACCTTTCAAATCTGCCCTTGGCATTAATTTTTCAGTGATTTCATCTGCACACAGGTGTTGGGCAGGGCAGGTGAGGGAGCCACTTAGAATGGTTGGTCCTAGCCCTTACCACCGACCTTTTGGCTACAAAAGATAGCAAAATCTTTCTCATCATACATATTATTTTGATTCATCACTATTTGCAGTGGCTTCATTTTGTTCTTTCTGGAAAGGATTACAGAGAATTCTTTTACTCTGGGTCTTTAAAATAGGAACCCTTTATTCGGCTCCCCTAAAACCCAGGCAGCAGGCAGCTCTGGCAGTCCCCCAGAGCAAATAATGACTCGGTATTTCAATATTCATTCTGAGCACTGTCTATTCCCCTGGGCAGCCAGGCACATGGCCCTCTGGAAATCAAACAGCAATAAAATCCAGTTTGAGCTGGTCAAAGTTAAGACATTTCAGGGAATTTGGGTTTGTTTTTTCTACAAGCATAAATCTGACCACACCGCTGTCTGTATCTTCTCCTCAAGGACAACAAGTAAAGTTGCCTATTCAGGAAGGGATCTGACTTAAGAAAAAGGGTTCAAATTAACTGCTTGCTTGACAACCAAAATATTCCCCATAGCCAGAGTCACAGTAAGGATACCTAATCAATTCTTATTTGTCTGCAGCTTGACTTCAGTTGGGGAAAGTTTAATTTAGTGCTTATGTGGGTGGGCATGTGCAAATTTGCAGAATAACTCGCATTAACTGTTTATTTACTTGTCCTTTGGAATTTGGCATGCAGCCTGGCAGCCAGTCACTAGCCAACACTTAGCAAAAGTGGGGAATAAGGAAAGTTTATTTTAGACTACCCTACTGCCTCGTTCTCCTCCTTCTTTCCACATCTGTGGCATCCCCTCCCTCAGACGCCTGAGCTATTATGTTCTCTCCACACCTCTCCCCTCCCCCCCCCAAAAAAAATTTGCTTTGGAAAGAATCTGAATAACTCATTTGTTCTAAGTTATGAGACATCCTCTCCGTGGGACAATAATGTATTTATTATTCAGCAAATTAGAAAATGAGGCATAAATAGAATATGTACATAAATAAAATTTCCAGGTAAATGAAAATTATGTTTTAAGTGCCAATTAAAAAAATGAACTGCCTTGGGTGGAAGCATTTAAAAATGCATTACAGGTATCCCTGTCTTCATATGCTGAAGGCGTTACAAATAATTGACTAATTGTGCAGCATTTTACACCTTACATAGTGCTTTCAAATACCTTTTCTCGTTGATTTTTAGAATTTTTAAAGGAAGACATTGAGCTCATGTTTGTAGTGTGGGAATCATTGTCTCAAGTACAAGTTACTATACTGTAATTCATACTACAGTGTGATACAATGATTCCTTTCATGCCCATTTATGAGTGTACATCAACTGCCCCTTATTAAGGTCTTCATTTGTTTGCACCCCTTTCTGGGTCTTTGTGCCTCCCACCTCTGCAGACACGGCTCCTATTTCTCCCTGCTGGAGAAGCTGTATCCAGCAGTTTGAACCATCCAATCTAGTTTACTGTTCTTCCTTTAACTAACTGCTTCTAACCTCTTGTGGGCTGGGAAGCCAGATGATTAGCCTTTTAGAATAGTGTCTTCAAGTAAGACACTCGACAGACAGTCCATTCTTTAATGTTATCTTTGCTTTCAGAATGACTTTATTTCTGAGATAGAAAGCTTTAAAATTCTCCTGTCTTACCACATTTTCTGAGACTACAACCCTACTCTGCTTATTCAGATTGGATCTCACTGTGAGCCAAGCCTAGGATGCTTTCCTTAGGATCCCCACGTCTCTTCACTTCTGAGGAAGTCTGGTGATCAGTTGCCTCCCATCCTACCCTTAGGCTGCTGAACATTCCCAGAGAAATTCAGGAAAACAAGTTGGATAGCACATTATAATTTTTAAAAAATATTTTATTTATTTATTTGACAGACAGAAATCACAAGTAGGCAGAGAGGCAGGCAGAGAGAGAGGAGGGAAGCAGGCTCCCCGCTGAGTAGAGAGCCCGATGCGGGGCTCGATCCCAGGACCCTGAGATCATGACCTGAGCCAAAGACAGAGGCTTTAACCCACTGAGCCACCCAGGCGCCCCAGCACATTATAATTTTTAAAAATATTTATTTATTTTAGAAAGACAGAAAGAGTGAGAGAGAGAGCATGAGGGGAGGGGCAGAGGAAGAGGGAGAGAGTCTTCAAGCAGATTCCCCACTGAGCACAGAGTCTGACTTGAGGCTTGATGCCACAACCCTGAGATCATGACCTGAGCCTAAACCAGGAGTTGGTCACTCAACTGACTGAGCCACCCAGGTGCCCTCATATTATAATTTTAAAACTTTGTAAAAGTAATACATTATTTATAGAAATATAGAAGATGGATTTTGAAATGGTCCCTTCCTCAGTAAAGGAGATAAGTCACTAACCACCCACGATCTTGTTCTCTAACGCAAGCTCTCTCTGGCAGTGTGGTGTGTTTCTCTCTAGTCCTTTTTCTGTGTGTGTATGCACAAATGGGTTTGTGTCCATTTAGATCATACTTTTAATTTCTCATTCTTTGTACACTTCTGCTTATATCATTGGCATGTTCCATTGTCACTGTATACTTTTTACGGCCATAATACTTAATGATCATGGAATATTGTGTGAAATCATTGTATCATAAATATTTTCAATTTTTTAAAGATTTATTTAATTTTTTGAGAGAGAAGGAGAGGGTGGGGCAGAGGGAGAGAGAGAGTCTTAGACTCCATGCTGAATCAGATCCTTATGCAGGGCTCAAATTTAGATCACAACCTGAGCTAAAACCAAAAGTCCGATGTTTAACTGACTGTGTCACTCCAGCACCCCAAAGATTTCCAGTGTTAGTCATGATTCTGCCATTAGATATTTGGCTTCTTTTCCTTATTATGGTTTATGATATTGTAACACTGCAAAAAAAACCACCTTTTATATTTACTCATTTTCTCTCATTCATTAAGATTATTTCCTAATCAATTCCTAGAGTTAGAATTACCGATCAAATGGAAAGAGCATTTTCCATTCTTTCCTTCTTCACTTACATTACCTTTTTCTATTCACTATGCTCACTACTCAAGCGCTTACCTTGCGTCTACTTTGTGTCAGGCATTGGGAAACTCAGAGGAATAAGACATGGTCCCTAGCCTCAAGGCAGCCTCAGTTCAGTTATTCTGTGGTTGGTGCCACAATGCGTTATTTACTTGATGTACTAGCGACACATAGGAGAGAATGACTAACTCTTGGCAGAGAAGACCAGATGTTTGCATTAAATTTTGAAGAGAGAGCAGGAATTCACCAGACAAGGGCATAGATCCCAGAGAAGCATGTTGTGCTCAGAAAACTGCAAGTAGTTTGTTTTCATTTGAACATAGTGGGGAACTGATAAAATAACACCTGCTACAATTTATTGTAAGCTAGGTACCAAGTACTCGTTGAATGTTTTTTAGTGCGGTATGTATTATTAGCCCCATTTTGCGGAGGAAGATTACTTCCTCACCGATTACTGATAAGTAGTGGCATGTGTATTTGAATGCAGATCCTCCTGACTGCATAGCCAGTGCCCCTAATCATTGTGTTTTACTGTCAGCTAGATACAAAGCAGAGCATTATGGGAGCCAAGATAAGGAGAGACTAGCTCATAGAGGTCTTTGTAATTTATGCTGAAGACTATGGCTTTTTATTTTTAATGGAGCTGGACTGGAAATTCCCTCTTGTGTGCTCATGTCAGACCTATACATACTTTTATCATAGCACTTTTATACTTACTTGTAGTGTTTGTTTGCAAGAATGTATTCTCCATTAACCTGAGGTTTTCTAGTGGAAAGACTGTCTCTTATTTATATTTGTCTTCTCAATAACCAGCTCAGTGCCCAGCAAAACGCAGAGATGAAATCAATGTGAATGAATGATTGAATGGATTTGGGAATTTTTAAGTTCGATCATTGATATGCTGCAGCAGGCTCTTTCTGGCTTGCAATTGCCAATCATTATGTTTTCAGGAATTATCTGAGCTGGTTAAGCACACAATTATTAAAAATTAAAGCATATAAATTTACAACTAAATGCATAATATCAAAACAAAGTTCATAAATTGTCAAAACCCATAACTTCTTAATTATTTTACAGTATTTTACTATTACATATGGTCTTGAGGTTATTTCATCTCTTGCCTCTGAATGGAAATCTTCTGTAGCAGTGAGCTTCTCTTCCAACTCTGCATTCACATTGGTGACTGAAAATTGGTCATGGCGCTGACCTCCTTTTCTTTTGTGAAACTCCTCCTTAGCTTTTGTGATATTCATTGTGCAAATTTCCCTGTTTCTCTGCCCATTTTCTTTCTTTTGCTTGTTCCTATCTTCCTGTCTTTTAGAAGTTCTTTCTTTGGCCCTCTTAAATCATACTGTTAGTGATTTCACCTACTTCTCTGTAGAAAAGACTTTCTCGTTTCTATCTCCAGCCTGAGCTTCTCCTTTGGACTCTGAATGCATATCTCATTTCCAACTATCTGCTGGTATCTTGACCTAGATATTCTAGAATGAGTCACAAACTGCACCCATTACATTCCTGAGACATGCCCACCCCAACTCCTCCTTGTGGCCATTCAGACTTCCATGATTATGTTGAGGGCAACTCCTTCATTTTATTTAGTTACTGGGGCTTGAGTACTTAAAGTTGTCTTTGCTTGCTTCCTCTTGTTTCCCCTGACATTTTTCTTAAAAATTTCACCTGATAGTAGTCTTCTTTTTGTCTCCTTCCTACTGATAGTTGTATAATGGAGATAGCTTGATCATGTCCTGCTTTGTACTACACTTATTTATTTATGTGCTTGTCTTATACTTCTTAGATAGAGAGTTTTTTAAAAGTCAGGAACTAATTTTTAGGCTTCTTGGTATTTCTTAGAGCATCTAGTAGTATTATATATAGTAAATGCTTTATCTTTATTCATCGAACTTAATTGAGTGAAAGCCTGAGGGAATTCTCTTATGAATAAATTGTATGGATTTTATGAATATATTTTGGTGCCTTAAAGGATTTTTTTTACTAAATTCAAATTCTCTGCTAAAGCTTGAATAATTGAGATTGACAGAGAAATAACTTCAAAGCCAGAGTCTATAAGTAGAGTAGGCTGAATTGTGCTTCCTCCCAAAGATGTTTACATCCTAATCCCCAGAACATATTATCTTATGTGGGCAAAGGAGACTTTAGAAATGTGATGCTAATGATCTTGAGATGGGGAGGTTACCCTGGGTTATCAGTGTATCCAATATGATCACAAGGGTCCTTATAAGAGAGAAGGGAGAGGTCCAGAGTTAGAGAAGGAGATCTGATGACAGAAGCAAAAGTTGAGGTAATGTGGAGGCAGGAGCCAGGGAATGCAGATCTTCCAGAAGCTGCAAAAGACAAGAAGACAGATTCTCCCCTAGAGCCTCCAGAAGGAACACAGGTTGGCTGACACCTTGATTTTAACACACTGAGACTAATTTGGTACTTTCAGACTTTTAGACCTTAAGATAATAGAGTAGTATGGTTTTAAGCCTCTAACTTTGTGGTAATTTCTTTCAGTAGCAATAGGAAATTGATACAGGGGATTTTGCTGGAATGTACATTTTAATATTAGACAAAGCAAGGAATCTATTCTTAATTGTGGAATTTCAAGTATCTGTAAGCTGGTTGGAAGAGGTAGGCTTTGGCCAATACATCAAGAGATTATGAGACTGTTTGGCTCCATCACATGTAAGCACTAGTGAGGCCTCCAAGGCAGAAAGTTTTGAATGTATACTGGTGTTCAGAAAAAGTCATCATAACCCCAGGGGTCAAATTAGCCTTCAGAGAATGAGAAATCAGAGAGCTAGAGGCTTCCCAGAAAGTATACTTTACTTTAGGGATGAAGACAGCAGAGACTAAAGTGTGTGAAGTTAGGGCTCTGATGCAACCCCCATGACTGACCAGGGGCCAGAGGTCACATTGCTTCTGTCCTCATTCGGCTTTCTTTCCTCTTTCCTACATCTGAGTTACATGTACATTCAAACCATCAGTGAAAAATTTCACCTTCCATTCTTAAACAGGATTTTGGGCTAATGTGATCATGTGCACTAGTTATCTGTTGCTGCGTAACAACTACCTCAAAACCTAGTGACTCAATTTATTATTTCTCATAATTTATTATTATGAGAACACATTTATTATTTCTTGTAATTCCATCAGTCAGAACTCAGACATGGTTTGGCTTATTGTGTCTGGCTCATAGTCTCCCACATCACAGTCAAGGTGTTGGCTGGGTGCACAGTCATCTGAATGCCGATTGGGGCTGGACCACCCACTTTCAAAATTGAACTTGGTACTGGCTGTTGGTGTGAGGCCTCTGTTCTCTCCTTAGGGCTGCTTGAGTATCCTTGTAACATGGTGGCAGGTTTCTCCTAGATCATGAAATCCAAGAGAAAGAGAGCAATAGGCAAAAGCCTTCCTTTTTGTAGTCTAGACTCAGAATTTGCATAGCATGACTTCCATTGTATTTGATTTATTAGAAGTGATTCAACAAGTCTGGCTTGCATTCAAGGGGTGGAGGATTAGATTCCACCTTTTAAGGAAGAGTGTTAAGGAATTTTTGGACGTATTTTAAGACCACTGCATCATGCCTTAAAAGCATAATAGCTAGAGCAATTGTCAATAAACATATACATGGCATTTTGCATTTCATGATGAATTTTTTATACACTATCTCATTTAATCTCAAAAAGCTTTGCAAAGCAGGTATTATTATTAGTGGCCCAATTTTATAGAGAACAAAAGTGAAATTTAGAGACCTTAAGAAGCTTGCCAAATCTAGTCTTTGTAGCTTCAAAGCTAATGCTCCATTTTATCTTCCACTTTGACTTTTTGTTTCCCAGTACCAGTGGGTCCTTAGGGAGTAAACATAAGAAGGATATAGAATATGTCTCTTTTTATTCACATACTTTTGTAGCTCATTAAGAAGAAGCATATATTAAAATGTAATACTTTCTGTGAAAAGGTCAACATACATTTTAACCTTCAATCCACTTCCCAGCTTTACTTCCTCTTGTTCTCCTGACCTTCAGTGAATAGACACTCCACCGTGATAGTCATGCAGAGTCTTGCAATAGCTGTCAACTGCTGTCGACTACTTTAATCTCTGCTGTCTTCATCCCTAAAGTAAAGAATACTTTCTGGGAAGTGTCTAGCTCTCTGATTTCTCATTCTCTGAAGGCTATTTCGACTGTTTTGCTCAGGGCTTCCAGAAGACAAGGAGTATAGTAATTAACAGGGCAGAGGCTTCCTTCCTCCAGTTCACAGATATGCCTGGTGAGAAATAGATGTTGCCGCCATTTTTAATTCACATGGTCATCTGCGTCTCCTTAAGTTCAGTGACTTTACCAAGGGTGAAGAAAGAAAAAGCAATGTTCATTGATCATCTGATACATCCCAGATATGGTGCTAATTAGTTTAAATACTGGTGAGCTCCCTGAGGGTGAGACTTATTTACCTTTGTCTCTTCCTTCTCTTCTCCCCAATTCTAAACAGTGGAGTTCTGCAGGGCTTGTTTTTTGTACTTCTTCTCTTCATGTGTATTGACTCATGGGTGATCTCATTCTGTTACGGCTTTATATGTCACCTCTATCCTGAAGGCTCCCACGTTTATATCACCGGCCTTGATTTCTCCCTGCAAGTCCATGTGCACATACCCAGATGCCTACTGGACTCCTCTGTTTGGTATCTTAAACCCACCATGTACAAAACAGACCTGTTGGTTTCTTTGCCTTTACCAGTCACAATGAACTGTGCAAATATTTATCTGGTTGCTCAGACCAAAAACCTAGGAGTCCTTCCTGACTTTTCTGGAGTCCTCTCACACTCACATCCAATGCATCAGTAAACTCTACTAATTTTATCTTTAAAATCTGTCTCGGACTCAATCAGTTCTCAGCATGTCTGTCACTACCTCTCAGTCCCAGTCATTATCCCCTCTCCTAACCTGTCCCAGATTTTCCTGCCTCTGTTCTCATCTGTCTTCTTCCAGCCTGTTCTCCTGCAACTTTGAAGTGATTCCTTGGCAATATAATTCCCTATCTAGTCACTCCCCTAGCCAGAATCCTCTGGAAGCTTCTTACAACACTCAGCTTCTTCCCAGCGTCTCCAAGGCCCAGTCTGGCCCTGCCACACTCACCCTTGCCTGCTTTGCTTCAACCGCAGGGGGAGCCAAAATTTGTTTGAACATGCCAAGCATGCTCCCGCCATCAGGCTTACATCTCCTCTTCTCTGTGCTGGAATGCCCTTCTACAAGATAGCTCTTGGGTTTGCTGCTTTACCTCATTCAGCTTCTGCTTACACGTCCTCTCCTCAGAGAGGTCTTCCCTGGCCACTCCATTTAGAGTAGGCCTACACCTCCCCCCTCAGTCTCTGTCCCCTGATCCTGCTCTGTTTTTGTTTATAGCATGGATTAACTGTGCTATAAACACATTGTGCATATTTATGGGATTAAGGGTGGGTTTTTTTACTTATATCCTTCAACAGAACATAAGTAGGAGTTCTGTTTTATTCATTAGGCTAATAGTAGGTACTCAGTAAACATTTTCTGAATGAGTGAGTGAGTGAATGAATGAATGAATTAATCCTTCTATCCTTAGTATCTAATTGCAAACTGGGACATAAGAGCTGCTTAATAATGTCTACCTGAATTATCTCAATTAGTTCTCCTAACTAGAGATGTAAATAATTTTCTTATTTTATAGAGACACTATGTAATTGGTCTTAGGGCATCCCACTGAACAGAAATTTGATTCCTTGTCTCTACAACTTTAGAGTTTCTGTCATTTCTACTTTCCCCTAGAATTTCCACTTCCTTATGCTCCCTTTGGGGTCTCAGAATGGCTTAGATGAAAATGAAAATTCTCCTTTGCATTGTGTTCATCTGAGAAAGGTTAGGGGAACTCAGAGTGTACGGGATCTGGGTCTCCAGTGTAACCCAGAGAAATACCATTGGCGAATGCCAAGTAACATGTCTTCTCATAGGTGAGGGCAGCAGTATTCTTGCCCCTTCCCTCCTCAGAGAATTGTTCCAGAGTGCAGCTTGTTAGTTTTTCCTGGGCAGTCAACAAAATACCCCCAAACAGTGATCTCAGGGCAAGTCTAGAAATCTTTAGAGCCCACATCGTGTTGCAGTTCTCTTCAGGTCTCAGGAGAGGAAATGGTAGAGAGGAGATGGTAGAGTATGACACTCTGCATACCACATGTGCCTGTTTCAGAATCCTTAGGAAACTGTGGGTGGGAGCAACTGTGGCTCTTCTTTGATATGGTTCGTGATTCTTTCACAGTGCATGGCTTGGTCTCCTAATGGTATTGTTAGCTCCTTGAGGGCCAAGCACACAGAGCTCTGCCTTCGCAGAGCCCTTTTCTTCTACTCTCTTAGTCTCTGTAATCAGTGAAGAAGCTCATCTCTGTGGAGGTTTCTGAAATAGTCCAGGCCAAGGTAAAGAGTATATTAGGAGACTTCCGCCCCCACTCTCCTATATCCCATGTCAACCAGGTTTTGTAGTCTAGAATTTATGGTGCTACATTGACATGAATAACATGTCTGGAAGGAACTGTGGGCACTTGCCCATTTAGCCATAGTCTTCCTTAAAGGCCTTCTGCACAGGCTCCATCAGAGCACTCAGGCATATGCTTCAGTTTTTTGCTCAACAGTCCATTTTCCCAGTGGGGCTGCATCCCCTTCCTGAAGGCTGGTGGAGTTTGACAAAATGTGGAATCCCTGGCCAGGCTGGACTCTGTTTTCCGTGTCACCCAACTTCTGAATGCAATTCAGAATTGATAGAGCTGTTGTGTTCCCATGACCTCTTCCTGTACTCCCCTGACCCTGGGTCCATCCAGTGCTTTGGCTCTGGAGGACCTTGTAGTTTTGAACACGGGCATTTAGCCAATGAAGTCTGAGCCTCAGGGACGAGTTACCTCAGTCCTGCTGTCAGTTTCCCACTTTTCTCATTGACCCGTGTGACTGAGTTCCTTGTATGCCTTTCAGACAAGCTCACAGCATTTAAGATTGCAAGGGAGTAGGTACTCGATAGTACTAAGAATGAAGAACACACATTTGTCTCTCAAATCTTTTTCCATAACAATAAATATCAGCAATAGAATATGAGCTTCATTCCACAGAAGAGAAACTAAAGCTTTACTTTAGCAAGAAAGAAGAATGCTAGAGCAATCAGGAGCCTTGCTGTGCTTCCTGGTATCCTGCTTCTGTCAAGTTCATCCATACTTCCAAACCCTTCAATGCCTCAGATGTAAGGCCCTTCGAGCTCACCTATCAAGGTACTTTACATCTCCAGAGCCTCGACTGTCATGGAACAATTAAGATTAGATAGTATGCTTTGTGTTCACTTAACATCTTTCCTCAGAACACACCACCATTTAAAGCCATTTGCAGGGGTATTAAGTGATGACCATTCTCCCATATAAAAAAGGACAGCTTGAAGAGTTCACATTTATGTACCAAAATGGTACTCCTGACCTTAACAGGAGAACACATATTTAGAGTTCCTTCTCCAGGAATGGAGAGAAGTCTATGCTCAACTACATTGTCTCACCCTGTAGTCTAGGATTGAGAAAAGGATTTGTTGTTACAGGACTTTGGCTTGCAGTCCAGCTCTCTACTTACTGACCCTTAACTTTTGGCAAGTCGTTGCACCTCTCTTCCAGTCTCAGTTTTCTCTATCATTTGGAGGTGTTTGTGCAGATTAAATGATGTTGTGTATCATAAAGAACTTAAATATAAATTTGCTTACTATATTTTTAGATATTTGTGAAGAAATAACAATAACTGATTAATAAGATAGCAAGATATAGTCATACAGTGGAGTTTGGAATTTGTGCAAAGCCAGCTGGCTCGTCTGGGCATTCACCCATAACTTTGTACAGAGGACAACTCTCCGTGTGGGCTTTTCTCCAGAACTAATTCCTAAGATGAGGATTCAAGTTCAAATGCTGTATTAGGGAGAGGATCCCATGAAACACCAATAGGGGAAAAAGGAAGTGATAGGGGAAAGGGAAGGCAGTGTAGAAGGGGGTATGTTATTAAGTCAGCTACGAAGGTGGATGACTGAAACTTATTCTCATGGGAAAACCCTAGGAAAAGTATAAAACACATGCCTCAGAATTATCCCACCAGAGAGCTGAGGGAGCTGAGGGAGCTCATTCCCATTATTTATTGTTTGACGGCTGCTAGGAGTGGGGTTATACTACCAGTCTGCTGTGTGTGGGGTGGGGACGGTATCGTATGTGGCGATAAGTGCAGGCTTCTGGGGAAAAAACTACAGATCCCTACGTGACAGTGATTCTGTAATTTATAATAAGAAATATGTATTTGGTCTTCTTTCTTGTTTCCATTGGAAATTGGAATTCCTAATTCCATTTTAATTTCCTAAGTACTGAGAGTGATAAAGGTGTTTTTTGTTATGTCAGTGAGGTGACTTTTGAACTGCACCTAGGTAACCAAAGTATGGGACTGGTCACGAGTGGATCCAACTACATGATTAGAGAGAATTGTTAGTCCCACCCTCCAACCTTCTCTGGGAAGGCAGTGGGGAGGCTGGAGGTTGAATCAATCACCAGTGGCCAGTAATTTAGTTAATCATGCCTATGTAATGAAGCACCCATAAAAACCTAAAAGGATAAGGTTTGGAGAGCTGTTCCTGAGTTGTATCTTTTCATAATGAGCCAGTGATGTAGTAAGTAAAATGTTTCTCTGAATTCTGTGAGTGGCTCTAGCAAATTAATTGAACCTGAGGAAGGAATTATTGGAACCTTCAGTCTATAGTTGGCCAATCAAAAGCACAGTTGACAACCTGAAATTGTGACTGGCCTCCAAAGTGCAGGGAGTTGGAAGATGGGAAAAGTCTTGCAGAACAGAGCCTTTAACCTGTGGGATCTGATGCTCTCTCTGGGTAGATAGTGTTAGAATTGAGTTGCACTGTAGGACACAGAGACTGGAGTTTGAGAATTGCCTGGTGATGTGGAGGAAATTTCCTCCCCGCCCACACCTGAACCCCCACACTTTGCAACTGGGAGCAGTGTTCTTATCAGGGGTTGTGGCGAGTACTGACAGAATAAAGTTCATTTGTGGTACTTGAACTATCTGCCAAGCACCAAATTCAGTATTTTCACATACAGCACTCCAAATTGCTGATGAAGAACACATGGCTCAGAGGGGTCGTATCTAGTTTTGTACTGAAATGTAATCCTCTTGAGGTGAGGGATTATGACCGCTTTCTCATAATTCCCCCTGCCAGGCTTTGGTCTCCACACCTACCCTGTGCTCCTTAAATGTCTGAACTCGATAATCATGATGATAATTTACACAAAGTCAAGTGGTTAATGAATGGATCAGGGATCATATTCTTATATCCATTATGTATGTTTGCATTTCATAATAACTTTATGAGTTATTTATGAGCAGGCATTGTTATCATTAGCCAAATTCTATAGATGAGAAGCCTGGCACTAAGTTATGAGGTAGAAAACTTTGTTTAAAAGGCAGAAAATAAAGAATTAATTCTTTTGGTCTAGAATGCAGTGCATAATTCTCAGAAAACTCAACAGTAATGATACAAGTTAACAGGTAGTTATTTAAAGGATAATATAGTCAAACAATGCCAGGAAATTAGAAGCAAAACTCCTTTTTATTTAGTAAAGGGCATTTAATATAAACTTCAAAACATGGTTATATGTGTTCTAATTGTTCTTAAATTATTTTTGTAAAACTTTTGCCAGCATTTTTATGGAAGCTTGAAGGGAAAAAATTACTCTGTGAACTTTTTCTTTCTTTCTTTTTTTTTTAACTAAGGCAAATAAATAAATAACGATGAAACTTTGTGCATGCCTCTGAAACCCAGATAAGGGTTCCTTTGTGACTCTCACTAAGATAGAAACCTCTATTTAAATTTTCTCACTTCCCCTTTCCTTTCAAACCTGATCCAGTTAGCCTTGGCTCCCACCTCCTCTTTCCCCAGTTATAAAACCAAACGGAATGTTTGTACTGAAGGGACAAGTCTGTGCAGTGACTCAGAGGAAACAAGCGTTTATAAACCATGTTTCCCTAAAGCCTCAGCACAAACATGGTTGTGGCCCAATTCCAGACTGTCCAGAGGATAACTCAGTAGAGTGGCCCCAGCAAAGCCAAGCGTCGGAGGGACCTAGCTAGAAACAGAACCTGAGCTGCACATGGCCTCGAGGCAGCACCACACCTTGGAGATTTCTCATCTCTAAGAGTCAACACAAGAATGGTGGGAATGAAGTCAGACAAAGAGATGTTTGGGCTTTGCTGGAATGGGGTCTGCTCTTTGAATATTCAGTGTAGTTTGGACTGGCCAGTTTCCTTGCTAGTGGATCCCTTCTCAATTTGGTCTACAAGCTGTCTCCTTTATGTAGTATCTTTGCCCTAAGGCCTAGGCTGATCATATCTGCCTGGAATACATACAAGGACAATTTGGTTTTAGTTCTGAAGTCAGTCAGATCTAGTTTTGAATCCCGCCTCACTATTTCATAGTTTCACTTGACACATATTTATTAGGACTTATTTGTACCAAGCATGGTTCTAAGTGCTGAGAATATAGGAACCAGCAGGATAGACAGGGGCCCTGTTCCCCTTTCCATTCTAATTGGAGGAAATAGGGAAAAACAAAGACAAAAATAGCTGATTTCAGAGTGATGGCAATAGTGCCATGAAAATAAATTAGGGAGGTCAACGGGATGACCAGGAAAGGCCTCCACAGGGTGGTGAGGAGGATGATTCTATGAAGAAGTGACACTTGAGCGGAGATCTGAATGACAAAAGAAGGGTCCAAGAGGATAAGATCAGTCCTGGCATAGGCACACACAAAGTCCTGAAAGAGGAATAACCTTGGCCTATTTGAGGAACAGAAAGAAAGCCTGTGTGGCTAGAGCACTGTGAGTGAGAGAAGAGCAGGCCAGGTGAGGCTGGAGGGTGTGGCAGGTCAAACAAGGATGGTCATCCATTCCTTGAGATGCTAACGTACCAGAGGGTGATCTCAGACCAGCTTAGCTGCCCTCTGAATACCACTGCATGACTCCTGTTAATGACTCATGAAACAAAAGAACCATCCAGCAAAGACTTGCCTAAAGTCCTGACACACAAAATCATGAGATATAATTTTATCTCATAATTTTAAAAAATATTTATTTATTTATTTGAGAGAGACAGAGAGAGCATGTGCGTGTTGAGTGGACATGTGCACGTGGTGGGGAGGGGCAGCGGGAGAGGGAGAGAGAGAGAGAATTTCAAACAGACTCCCAGCTGAGCATGGAGCCAGACGAGGGACTTGATCTCATGACCCTGAGATCATGACCTGAGCCGAAATTAAGAGTCGGATTCTGAACCGACTGAGCCATCCAGGTACTCCTCTCATAAGTTTTAAGCCACAAAATTTTGGGGTAGTTTGTGTCTTAACAAATAATATCCAGAACAAAAAGGTAGGCTGGAGTCTGATTACTTTGACCTTGAGCCAGGAACAAGTGTTCGACTTGAGGTGGATGAAATATCACAGGAGGGCTTACACAATAGGTGTAGAGGCTTACAGGAGCTACATTTTAAAACTTAGCATGACTGCTATTTGTCTCTGGGTCCTAGTTCTTTGCCTCGTACAGGTAAACGGAACTCTCCTTGGTTTCTTTAACTGTAAAATGAAAAGAAGAGTACCTACATCGTAAGGTTGTTTGGGGACTGAATAGTATTAAATGACTAACGTAGAGCCTAGCAGCAGGCTAAGGGCCCAGCAAAAGGTGACTGCAATCTTCACTATTTTTCTGGCTCAGCGTCCCATCTGGAGAACTGAGGTGCCTTTAGCCTGTTCTTCTCACCTAGTTCAGGAAGCCCTAAGGGGAATTGTGCATATTCACTTACAAAGCCCTTTGACATTCCAGTTGGTGTCTCTCATATCCATCAGAATTGGCCACCAAAGCTGACATTTGTATCCTCTGTCGCCCCCTCTCCTTCTCTTACATGGATCCTACGGATCCTCCGAGATGGCAAACCATGGTAGCCGACTGGTCCAGCCTCTGTGGCTGCTTTGTCCCCTCCAGCCTGGGCTGTGCCAGGCTGCTGTCTCTCAGGCTGTCAGTTGGTGGACTCCAGCCATCATCCTGGTCAAACAGCCTCCCTCCCTCCCCTGGAAGAAGAAACTCACAAAAGAGTGATTTCTTGACCTCCTGGATGCCTGTAGAACTCTCAGTGATAAAAGTGTATTATATTAATATTTTGTTATGTTCTCTATTTCACTAACACCTATTATGAGCTGACCTAGTCTCCCCACGAACTGACTGTGCGCGGGCTTGCTCACTGACCCTCCAGGTAAGCTACCTGCTTGGCGTCTGCTGCCCTTCCCCTCACTCCGACTCTGCTCTCCTTGCCCAGACTCTGCTTCTCTAGTTTGTCCATTAGACCTGTTTTTCTCAAACCTGTGCTGGGAAGCTTCAGTTCATCCCATCAGACATGCCCTGTAAAGAGACAAGTGTTCTCAGTTACATAACTGCTCCTTTCCACCTCTCCACTTCTGAGACTTGGGGTATGCTGCTGCGTGTGAAGACTTGGAAACACACTCCAGCAAGTAACTCTGTTTCACTGGGCTTAAGCCAGTATTTCGTAAACCTGTTTAATCATGGAACTGTATGTTTGAAAGATGCTGCATTAGTTTCTTTCCCCCCTCCCAGGGACTGTAAGTATTTTTTTTTTCTTTAGGTTTTACCCTGCCTCTTTCCATTATAATAAATGCCAAATACTAGAACTTTTTCTTCTTCTGGGTGTTAGTTCTATTGCGTGGTGAAGCTTCTGTTGCTTGGGTTTGAGTACCGAGTCCATTGCTTACAAGCAGTATAACTTTGGGCAAATTAATCTGTCTGTGCCTCAGTTTCCTTATCTGTAAAATGTACTTAATGATAGTACTTTCCTTAGTAGCTGCTGTGGGGATTACTTATGAACTCATGTGTAAAGAGTGAGTTCCACATTTTCTGTTCACAAACGATAGCTAATATAATTAATATAATATAATTAATGTAATACATTATTACTACTACCATTATTATTTAAAACAGAAGTCAACAGTAAGGGTCTATAGATCTTTCTTTTATATAGATTCTTCTGGCTTGAACTGATGTCATCCTGTTCTTTTTTGAATCACCTGTGCTATATAGCAGCATCTGACCTTAGGACAGGTGTTTACAGGTAACTATATTACCGGCATCAATAGGAGACATGTGTTAACTAAATTTTTTTTCTCCCACTCCTAAATCTGTGTAATACTTTGTAATAATTACATTTGCTGTTTTATTAGCACTAATGGTATATAGGAAAACCCAACATTGATAATACCATTTAAAATGTAGTGATATGCCAGTACCATGCTGTCTTGGTGATCACAGCTTTGTAGTAAAGCTTGAAATCAGGTAATGAGATGCCACCAGTTTTATTTTTGTTTTTCAACATTTCCTTAGCGATTCGGGGTCTCTTGTGATTCCATACAAATTTTAGGATTATTTGCTCCAGCTCTTTGAAAAATACCGGTGGAATTTTGATCGGAATGGCATTAAAAGTATAGATTGCTCTAGGTAGTATAGACATTTTAACAATGTTTATTCTTCGGATCCAAGAACATGGAATGGTTTTCCATCTTTTTATGTCTTCTTCAATTTCTTTCATGAGTGTTCTGTAGTTCCTTAAGTACAGATCCTTTAACCTCTTTGGTTAGGTTTATTCCCAGGTATCTTATGGTTCTTGGTGCTATAGTAAATGGAATTGATTCTCTAATTTCCCTTTCTGTATTTTCATTGTTAGTGTATAAGAAAGCCACTGATTTCTGTACATTGACTTTGTATCCTGCCACATTACTGAATTGCTGTATGAGTTCTAGTAGTTTGGGGGTGGAGTCTTTTGGGTTTTCCATATAAAGTATCATGTCATCTATGAAGAGAGAGAGCTTGACTTCTTCATTGTCAATTTGAATACCTTTTATTTCTCTTTGTTGTCTGATTGCTGTTGCTAGGACTTCTAGTAATATGTTGAACAAGAGTGGTGAGAGTGGGCATCCTTGTCGTGTTCCTGATCTCAAGGGGAAGGCTGTGAGCTTCTTCCCATTGAGGATGATGTTTGCTGTGGGTCTTTCATAGATAGATTTTATGAAGTTGAAAAATGTTCCCTCTATCCCTATACTTTGAAGCGTTTTAATCAGGAACGGATGCTGGATTTTGTCAAATGCTTTTTCTGCACAGAGACCAATGGAACAGAGGAGAGAGCCCAGATATGGACCCTCAACTCTATGGTCAAATAATCTTCAACAAAGCAGGAAAAAATATACAGTGGAAAAAAGACAATCTCTTCAATAAATGGTGCTGGGAAAATTGGACAACTATATGTAGAAGAATGAAACTCGACCATTCTCTTACACCGTACACAAAGATAAACTCGAAATGGATAAAGGACCTCAATGTGAGACAGGAATCCATCAGAATCCTAGAAGAGAACATAGGCAGTAACCTCTTTGATATCAGCCACAACAACTTCTTTCAAGATACGTCTCCAAAGGCAAAGGAAACAAAAGCAAAAATGAACTTTTGGGACTTCATCAAGATCAAAAGCTTCTGCACAGCAAAGGAGACCGTCAACAAAACAAAGAGGCAACCCACGGAATAGGAGAAGATATTTGCAAATGACAGTACAGACAAAAGGTTGATATCCAGGATCTATAAAGAACTTCTCAAACTCAGCACACACAAAACAGATAATCATATCAAAAAATGGGCAGAAGATATGAACAGATACTTCTCCAGTGAAGACATACAAATGGCTATCAGACACATGAAAAAATGTTCATCATCACTAGCCATCAGGGAGATTCAAATTAAAATCACATTGAGATACCACCTCACACCAGTTAGAATGGCCAAAATGAGCAAGACAGGAAACAATATGTGTTGGAGAGGATGTGGAGAAAGGGGAACCCTCTTACACTGTTGGTGGGAATGCAAGTTGGTGCAGCCACTCTGGAGAACAGTGTGGAGATTCCTCAAGAAGTTAAAAATAGGGCTTCCCTATGACCCTGCAATTGCGCTACT
>PISX010006390.1:0-98050 GCA_004024625.1 Mellivora capensis
ATGAGGAAGTGGAGATGCAACATGGGGGACTAGGGGGCAGAAAAAGAAGAAAAGAAACAAGATGGGATTGGGAGGGAGACAAACCATAAGTGACTCTTAATCTCACAAAACAAACTGAGGGTTGCTGGGGGGAGGGGGTCGGGAAAGGTGGGTGGGGTAATGGACATTGGGGAGGGTATGTGCTATGGTTAGTGCTGTGGGGTTGTAAACCTGGCGATTCACAGACATGTACACCTGGGGATAAAAATATGTTTATAAAAAATAAAAATTTAAAAAAAAATTATATGGTGAAATATTTAGAATAATTACTTTGTTAAGTATACTCGCATTCATAAAGCAAGTGTTCCATCATTTATGATTATATATGGGAAAAATCCTCTCTGCACACAATTACTATTTCTGGATATTTTGGCATAACAACCTTCTTAACCTTTCTATGATCAGTGACAGTCCTTTTGTAAAGTTTGCTAACTATTAAAAACAAACTTAGATGTTCCAAGAATTGTATAAATTGAACCCTAGTAATCTTAGCATATAATTTTAGAGAATGATGCTTATTGTTTATTTAAAAGTGAATCATTTACACATACAATTAATAACTAATTTAATATATTACCAGTAGGTTGTCAAAACCACACTATAAAGAAACCCTTCATTCATTTATTCATTCAAGAAATATATTGAGCATCTAATTGTGCAAAGCATTTCAAGGAGCTAGGGATACATTGATGGCCAAGGCTTCATAATATAAGCAATATGTCTTATGGAATGTATATTAAATAAGTCTTGTTTTACCTATAGACAGGATAAGTGCATGTGTGTGTGTGTGTGTGTGTGTGTTGACAAATGGTACAGAGAGTCAGTTCTGAGTTTTGGTTTCTTCAAGAACAAACATTATTTTTTCTTTAGAACATGTGATTAATTTTATTTACATACTCTTCTCTAATATTTACTATTTTAACTATTTAGGAGTAGTAGAATAGTATTCCTACAATATTCTGCACCCATGCTGTTAGCCATGAAAGCGCTTAAAATAATTTAATATTTTAACACATGGGTGAATTTAAAAGTTGTAACTAGAGGCACTTAGGTGGCTAAGTTGGTTAAGTGTCTGCCTTCAGCTCAGGTCTTGATCCTGGGGTCCTGGGATCAAACCCTGAATTCAGCTCCCTCCTCAGCATGGGGTCTGCTTTTTCCTTTCCATTTCCCTTTCCCTCTTCCTCTGTCCATTCTCTCTCTCTCACTCTCTCTGTCTCTTAAATAAATAAAATATTTTAAAAATTATAAAAACTAAAAAACTATAAATATGTCTACATAGTTCTAACCACTAATGTAATTATACATTTTCATTGGTCACTGCAGCTTATTAGGAAAATGGAAACAAATAATTAGGACAGTGATTTTAAAGAAATCTATACTTAACCTACTCTTCCTATTGTCCATTTATTTAATTTTTAATTTTAAATTATACTGTTTTAAGGTCATTAATAATTATTACTGGTTACAGCAGCTAGCCTTGTATAGAGATTTAAGAAATTAGACTTTATAGTTATCACTGTTATATAAAAGTTTGCATTCAGATAAGTACCAGGCATGCATCTTAAACTAAGATGAAGATGAAAGGGAGTTTTATTAAGACATTTATCTCCTTACAAAAGGCAAAATCTTGGCCTTGGCAAGTTCCCAAATTTTTATTAAGTGACTATAAAATGGAGATAAGCCTTTATGTTGTCAAAATATCAATTTTAATGTGATGCATGGAAGATCCACTGTGAAGCTTAAATTTGAATTGCATGATCTACCATAAAATTATTAAAAAAGAGCAGAGGTATCTTTCAAGTATATCTTATGTTTATCTTAGATAAATATCCCCACAAATTAAAATGTAGTAATTTTTTGGCATTGAATGAAATTTCAATCAGAAAAGAGAAAAAACATGATTGTTTGTGTTCTTATATTTATTTGCTAAGCCAATTTATTTCTTGTCAGGTTATTATTGAATTACACTACCTTGAATGACTTATTTTGTCATTAATTTTTGAGTTACAACATTTATTCTTTAGGGTTATAAGTTGTTAAAGTTGCTAAATCTTGCCAAATGTTTTTGTGAAATATTATTTATCCAGACTGAAAAAATAAACAAGATCTACTTGTTAAAAATAAAATATACATAACCAAAGAGGAAATAATAACATGTTTCTGATGAAGAAGTAAATACATAAGCCACAAAAAATAACATTTAAAAATTGTTTTAAAAATATGAAAACAATATAGTCACTATGTAGTTGTATATTTGTCTTATTTTATTTTGTCCCCCCATTCATCAGTTTTTCTATGCAGACATGTAAAACATTTACGTATATATGTTCTTTCTTTCTTGATGTAAGAGAACACTAACCTTAAGAGAATTTCTGAAGATACCAGGTTAATATGAAAGACACAATGGTATATGACAATCTGCTTAGAATATTAAGTAAAGAGTATTTCTTTTCCTGAAGTGTTTACTTTTTTTTAGAAACAATAACTTTATGTCAAAGTCATGTAATAAAACATAGGTAAGGTTTAAGTAAACACAAGATAAATTTGTAGTTTTATCAAATATCATTGTTCATTTTTATGAGATTTAAAATCCTTGAAAAGCTTGGAAATGAAATCTAATATCCCCAGTAAATTTGACATTTTCATCTGTTCTCTCTTTTGATGAACAATAACTTCCAGCTTTATAAGTCATGTGTTTAATAATATCTGTTGACAGAAATGTTAGTATCTGCAATTTCAACTTGCAGCATCTAGAGAAAATTTTACCACTCAGTAGATGCATGAAGATTTTTATCTCGCTAACTTCAAAATGATATTCAACAGTCGATGTCCCTCAGTATTTCTTGTGGTTTCGAAATTCTTAGAAGTGTGGCACCTTACGTGTTGTTGGCATCCATGTATGTAACATCATATTATACAGATACTGTGTTCCCTGAATATTACTTTCCTCCTAATTATCTCATTAGGTTCTATAATGACAGTTTTCAGCTATAGAAACTGTGGTTGCATAATGTGGTTATGATGCTTTTCCTGTACTTATCATTTGTTGCAGACAAAATATGTACATGGGAGGTTTAGACAGTTCCACCATGGGCATAGAGTTGCAACCTTCACATTTGGATACGTCATTATCTTCTGCAAACCCCTACAAGGTGAATTTTTTTCTCATGTTTTAACGGGCTAACCACGGTATGCCATATAAGAATTAATGTTATGAATCTGGGAACTCAACTCTCAGCACCATACATTGGTTTGGAAGATAGTCTCTGATAATTTTATTTGTTTCCCTTTTTCAGTAGTGTGATAGACTTTGTGTAATCATGAAGACATTTGTGTAAAAAGCACAAATGGAGCATGTCCTCATACCATTTGAAGGAGGCCATGTTATGTTTTGAATGGATACATAAAAGCATGAACTTTTCATGCAATTTCATGTAATTTCATTTCCATGAAATTTCAATTAATTTCACCTGGTGGCTGTCCACTGAGAAACAAAAGACGTTCCCAAGTTTGTGTTTTCTCTGAAGTCACTGATATTCTGAAAGACTGTCTTTAGTTGCATCTACTTTTTAGCCTATTCAATTGTACTTATAATTCCTGTGATCCTAATTGTCATCCTTACATCACCAAGGTGTTGACCATAGCCTTCTTTGCTGACACCTTTCTTGTAAACAATTCATATCTGAAGCTAGTGAGTCTCCTTTTACTTCACTCAGAAATTTCTCTGTGTTGCTGAAGCAAAAGACACAAGAATTAATGTTCTACTAAGCCTAATGTGCTGACAACCACAATCACACTCCTATGGTAAGGACTGACTGGCATGGGCCCACTCCAGTCAGGGAAATTAGGTTTGGCCAAGGAGATAAGAGCCTGAGTGGTCTATAGCTGACTGTATTATTATTGTCTATGCAGGTTCTTGGCTTACTTTCTTTGATTTCCATGTCACCATACTAGTCTCCTCTGCTGCATTTTTTAACTTTTTTTTTCATTCACCTTCCTTAAACCAATCTTGACAAATTGCAATTTCTCTATGTTCAGCATTAGTGTATCTTCATCTAGGCAATTCTAACCATTCCAATGTTTTCAAATTTCATCTATAATCCTCCCACTGATACATATAACTGCTAATTACATTTTTTAAATTTAATTTTTTTAAAGATTTTATCCATTTCTTTTTCAGAGAGAGAGAGCACAAGCAGGTGGAGCAGCAGGCTGAAGGAGAAGCAGGCTCCCCACTGAGCAGGGGGCCCAACGTGGGACTCGATCCCAGGACCGTGGGATCATGACCTGAGTGAAGGGAGACACTTAACCAACTGAGCCACCCAGGTATCCCTAATTTTAAATCCATATAGGCAATTACAGTTCAGCTCTTCTTTTGGGGTCTTGAAGTCAACTCAGACTCAGTCAAGATTGAATTTTTTTTTTTTTTTATCCACTCAAGTCCGTATTAAGAGCCTCCTATCTGGGAAGATGGAAGTATTTAACCAGAACCCCTTACACCCCTCTTATATCTCCCAACTCCTTCCTACTCTTTCCTTTTATCTATAAATTTCTATTCATTCCCACTGTCACTATTTCAAGGTTCATCATATTTTTCCTTTACTTTTATAATAATCACCCAATTTGTTTCCATATATCCATCTTTCTCAACTTCAATCAAGTTTTTTTTTTAAAGATTTTTATTTATTTTTTTGACAGACAGAGATCACAAGTAGACAGAGAGTCAGGCAGAGAGAGAAGGGGAAGCAGGCTCCCTGCTGAGCAGAGAGCCCGATGCGGGGCTCGATCCCAGGACTCTGGGATCATGACCTGAGCCGAAGGCAGAGGCTTTAACCCACTGAGCTACCCAAGCGCCCCTTCAATCAAGTTTTACAGAGTAGTCAATTAAATGTTTTTTTGGATAAGGAGACAAAATTACCAATTCTCTGCTTTACAGTACTCTTTGACAGCTTGTTATTCTTAAGATAAATTCCCGAAACAAAACAAAACAAAACAAAAAACAAACCTTAATATAGCTTAAAAATCTGTATTATCTGGCTTTTGTCTGCTCCTTGGACATCTATTGTTACATTGTGAATTCAGGGGTACTCTTGCTGCTTTAAATTTCTGTTGAGCAACAAACAAATTCCCTCTGGACTTAGTGCTTTTGCAAATATTTGTTTCCTTTACCTTGATTGTTGTTCCATTAGTCCTTAATTTTAATAACTAACCCTGGATTATTATGGGTTCAGGATCAAAGTCACTTTGTCACAAATATGTTCTCTGATACCCCCTATTACTATGAAAGATATACATTATATGTTCTTATTTCAAACTCTTTCCCCTCTTTCTGTCATCTAAAACATATATAATAATTTTTTTATAATTATTAGCTTTTTATGTCTAATCCCTAATACACTTAAATTCTACAAAAAATGTCAGCTTACTAGCACTGCCAGTATAGAGCAATTTATCAAGCAATATTTAGAAGAGTTATTAATGAATTACTGATTTAATCATTTACCTATATATAATTACATATTTTTTATTTGCAAATTGTTCAATACTCTGTAGAAAATTTTTGAAACATTTAAATCATTGATACCCTGATAGATCCCTGCGTGACTTCAGTATGTTTGCATCAAACACAAGTATCCGAGGACAGAGCACCTTTCCTGCAAAGAGGAAAGGATAACTAGAATAGAGTGTTTTTTAAAAAAATTTTTTAGAATAGTGTTTTAAAGAGCTGTTCTAACAAAAACTTTATTGTTCAGTAATTCCAAATATACTTTCACTCATGATTTTAGAAAAAAAAAGGTGTACATGCAACATGACTTTAATTTTTATTTTATTTATTGGTGATTAATGAAATTTGATCTTTCTTTTCTCATTGTGATTTCATCTTCCTTCTCTTTAACTTCTATTTCAATCTTATGGGTGGAGGACAATTGACATTAAGTCTATGACTTGGAAACTAACCAGTATTCTGGAATATGAATTAACCTTCTTAGTTTTAATTATCTTGTTTTTTATACATAATATGTTATTTTGAATATTATGACCTAGTGTGTAAGGAAACGGCAGCTTAATGGCAAGAAGACATCGCCAAACTGACATAGTCTTCAAACCACCAGGCATCAATTAGCTGTGCACCCTTACATTTATTATCATGATGGACTTAGAAAGAGAGCTTGCAATCATGTTTGGGTAATAGTTCCTTCCCACCTGTATATATTACTTTTCTCACCATTTAAGTTTTATTCTACAAATATTTAAACAATAATTAAGGACAGTTCTATAGAATTTCCTTCATTTTAAATCACTTGCTTCTTAGCTGCTTCCTAGTCACCTTGGAATAATGCCTGTTACCATGACTACAAAAAGTTCTCCTTGTTTCCTAAATCCTTTATTTGGTTCTGAAATCCCCAAGTTGCATAGGAAGAGATTTTGGTCTAGCTGCCAAATAATAGTATCAATATTCATCCTAATATTCATTTCCCACATCCTTAATAATCAGGGAAGGGATACTGGAGAGTTGTATGAATGATATAGTTAAATATTGAGATTTGTGAGGAGGACCTTGTGGGCTCAGTTACAGGCTCACGAGATAATAAATACATGGTGTCACTGGTAGGATTTCCCAGTCCCTATTAAATGGACATTGTCCCATTCTTAAATATTTGATTGCTATTTCTGGAATGTTTTTCTATAAATACCTGTAAAAAACAGGGTAATTTATTTGAGTAGTTGAAATGATACCTAATTATTTTTCTGTCCAACTTGAATGTTAAAATGTCATAGCTAATTCTTTTTAAGATAAAAGAAAATTGAAAGAGTCATTATCATTTTGAAATAAGACCAGGACATAGATTTATAGTGGAAAAGAAAACCATTAAGTAGATGAGATCAATAGATGTCAAGTGTATGAAGGATTCTTGTGACACCTTAAGAAAAGAAGTGACTTTTAGCTGTAGACATAAGGATTTATAAATGTAATCTAAAAGGCTTCTCATTTAATTGACAAAGAAAATCCAAAAGCCTGGGCTGAGTATTAGATCATGAATTGCAAAATGTCATATTCTATCTTGAAAAATGTTTAATTTGTTAGTATATTCTTGGTCAAACTGAAGCTGAATATCTCTTCTAAAATATATAATAAAAAAATAAAATATATTATGACTGTTTTAAAAAGTTCCTTCAACTATTTTGTATTTTATTCCATAAAATGATTAAATTTTCAATTCAATTTGTGACTATATATGTTTATATCATATACTTTTACAATTATATTCAACTGTTTAAATATAAATTTATTTCATCCTCATATTGAGCCTATTTCCTCAAATTACATTAGTTCTTTTAACCTTTAGCTTTGTTTTCAAGTTACTGATTTATAGTCTGATGAGTTACAAGTAACCTAAAAAATTCACTCTATTCTCATTAATAATACTCCTTCTTTCTGAACTTCAATCTCCTAATTTGTAAAACAAGGACAGTGAGTTAGATTATCCCTAAAATTGTGTGTTACTCTAAAATTGTTTAAATTTATGAAATATCCTTGTTTTTAGAGATTACAAATTTACAGGAAATAGATTACCAGAATAAATCAGATTCTTCTTTTTGATATAGATTGTTATTAAATATTATATATCAATAATAATTAAAAAATTAAAACATGGCTACATCAAAAGAAATTTCAGTTTACCTTGCATAAAAGTAATAAAAGATAGTTAACTAGGACAATAATTATTTATAATATTCACCAATATAAAGAAGTATGTCCTCAAATGTGGTATATTAATATAATACTAAAATAAGCATAAGTAGTATGTAGGCAGTTAAATAGTTCACTCTCTGCATTCCACTCTGTTTAAGATTTCAAAGAGATTGTGCTTATATAGAAAAGACATAATCATTGGAGATTGCTCTTGAAGTTATGTGGGGAATTTAAACCCTACAAAGACAGATTTTCAGATATAGGTAAGTTGAAAGTTTCCACATAACAGGTGCCTTTGACCGAATATGTACAAATGTGTCCTTCACATCGCTAAGCTTTACCTTCAACTCACATACCAGAAAATTGTAGAAAGGGCAATGTGTACCTTGGAGCTGGGTTGCATTGTTTTTACTGACTTCACTAACTGCTTGAACCCTCCATCTTCCCCACCTCTCCAAACTCACTTTGAAAAAAAGTTTTATCAGGTGCTGAATATTAACCCATCCAACCTTTGAAAGCTAGAAATGCAGGTGCTTACTCATACTATTTAAATATGATCTTCCTTCAGCATTTCAATCCAACTAAGCAATGAGATACCATTTCCGTCCATGGTTTTGGACAGATACCATTCAGTTTTTCCATCATCAGGTATGATGGTTTCTGTGCTTTTTCTTAGCTCCTTTTTACCCAATCTTAACATTTCTTCTATTCCTAATTAGCTGAGAATTTTTTGATTGTTAAATTTTGTCAAATATTTTTTGCACCTGACAGCTGAACAGATGTGTATGTTTGTTTAAAATCTGTTGACATGGAAAATTATATCAACTAAATTTCAAAAGTTGAACCATTCTGACTCTCTGTAGATGAACCACACTTGCTCATAATTTATGATAGAAGGGAGGATATTGTGAATGTCTTATTGAACACCTTTGACACATTTTGGAATTTTTTTGGATAGTTAAATTATCTTCAGATTAAGACTTTTATAAAGTTTTTAAAATACATTTAAAATAGTGTTTACTTTAAGTCTTCTTAGCCCTCTATTATTATGAAACCCTACTAGAGTCCTCTATCTATAACTTCAGTGAGGTCTCTACACCCTGACAAAATTTATTTAAGTGCTGACCATTTTTCAGTCCAGACTATCCCAAGAACATATATATCTCTTTTTCTCTTTTTATTTGAGTGGCCTCATAATTTCACACAATGCATGCAGCCTAGTATTGAGCTAAGGATGCAAAGGAACTTTTACACAAATTTCTAAAACTTTCTATCAACATAATTTCTTCTTTTGGGTTACTTGCTCAACAACTTCTAGATGTTTATGCCTCTCCCCAAACCTACCATGAGTTGCTTATCACAGTGAGACTTTCAGACTCTGAATTCCTTCTCTCGGGTTTGTATTCTAAAACTTGACCCCAGACACTGTGAGTCTCACCTTATTCATTTAACTTCTCTCAAAGATAATCATCTTGCACTATCTGTTGTTCAATGTCTGGGGGAAAAAAATTTGCTTTATATATTTTTTCAGTTTCTTAATCATTATCAAGTAATTCTAGACCTAAATACTTAATCCTGGCTGGACACACAAGTTCACATTGACTAAATTTTAAAATATTCTTGCATTTTACACATAAAGCCAATTGCTGATGGCATGTTATCCATTTTTATATTGTTATATTTAAGTCTCTTATTTTGTTAAATTATTTTCTGTCAATTTGATGGTAGATATGCATCCCCAATTTTCATTTCTTGTAATATTTTGTCTAGTTTGGGGACCAGGATAATACTGACATAATAAAATGAATGGCTTTTCCCTCCTAAATTTGAAAGGATTTGTTGAAGATTGGCATTTTTCTACCATATATGTTTTTTAAATTATTTTATAGTGGCAACAATGCTGAACATGAAATCTACCTTGTTAACAATTTTTTAAGTGCACCATTCTTACGGTTGACTATGGGTACAATGTTATATAGAACTTATTCACCTTGCTTAAGTTATTCCTTAGAACTTTCTGGAACATTGCCATGTTGCTTAATGGGAACTTTATGCTCATTGATTGGTAATTCCCCTTCCCCTGCTTTTTCCCAGTCCCTGGTAATCACCATTTTACTTTGATTCTATAAATTCAACTATTTTAGTTACCTCTTATAAGTAGAATCACATTATATATCTTTCTGTGGCTGGCTTATTTTACTTGGCATAAAGTCCTCAAAGATTCATTGTTTTCATTCCATATTACAGAATTTTCTTCTTGTTAGGGGCTGAATAGTAATCCATTCTATGTATACATCATAATTTCTTTATCCATTACGTTGTGTTTGTTTCTATATCTTAGCTATTATGAATAATGCTGTAATGATCATGTTAATCATAATATCACTCTGAGATCCTTATTTCAATTCTTTTGGATAGATATCCAGAGGTAGAATTGCTGGATCTTATGGCAATCCCATTTTTTTTATTTGTAGTGGAATTGTCACACTCTTTTCCATAGTGGCTGTACCATCATGCATTCCCACCAACAGTATGCAAGATTTCCAATTTCTTCAAATTCTTACCAACATTTTCTGTCTTTCTTTTTTCAGTAATAGTCACCAAGATAGGACAAAGCTGGAAGCATCACACTTCCCAATTTATAAATATATCACAAAACTACAGAATCATTTCAAGACAGTTCCAAAATTCCTGTGTGAATCATTTTACAATTAATTTTATTGTTCCTAGAAGCCCCCTAACAAAAATCCCCTTATATCTCTTTGACCAGGTTTCAATCAACTTTTTAATTTATAAAGCAATCGCTGGCAAAGGGACTGATGCTATTATGGTTATCTTTGGCAAAAATATGACTAAGTTGAGGAGGATTATGTTCCTTTTAGAAAGGAAGAAAGTATGGGGTGCCTGCGTGGCTCAGTGGGTTAAAGCCTCTGCCTTCTGCTCAGGTCATGATCCCGGAGTCCTGGGATGGAGCCCCACATCGGGCTCTCTCCTCAGCGGGGAGCCTGCTTCCTCCTCTTTCTCTGCCTGCCTCTCTGCCTACTTGTGATCTGTGTCTGTCAAATAATAAATAAAATCTTTTTTAAAAAAAGAAGAAAGTAAGAAGGTAGGGGGTGAGCATGAAGAAAACGGCTGTAGAAAAGGCAGAGGTTCTTCTCATCTTGGATTTTTAGTTGGGACTTTTCATAGAAAGGCAGATTAACAAGAGAAAAGCAAGCAGTTTATTAGCCTGTGGAATACACATCATGTGGAGAGAAACACTCATGTGGGGCCAAAAGTAACTCAAGTGGTGGCTTAGAGTTCCAGTTTGTATAGCATCTTCAACAAAGAACAATACATTTGTAGAGAAATGGCAGGACAAAAAACAGTAACAGCACCACAACAAAACCAGTTCCAGGCTTCCAGTGGTAGCAAATAGAAAAGCAAATATAAGGGAGGGAAATAGTTTGTTTGCAGATTCCCCATCACTGGGCTAAGAGTGTTTTTATTTCCTCCTACTACAGAAAAGGTACCTTTCACATGGGAGTTTCATCCCTTGCTTTCAGGAAGCAAAAGGAGAATAAGGGTATTTCTCTTATAATTGCTGAATCTTAAGTGCCTTTCATCCATAATAATAAGCAGCCAAACTGCATATTTTGAGGAGACTAATTCTGGTTTCCTTCACAACCAACACCTTCTAACTTCAACTATTTTTTTAGTACGGGTACCTACCTTCCAGATTCTTAGTTAGCAAGTTCTGATTTATGGTTTTTAACATTTTTCTGGCCTTAGAAGTGTGCAAAAAGAACTACCAAATATATCTCATTAAAACCCCTACTTCTCAAGACAAACTATCTTTGAGCACAGTTCTAAAGATTCTTCTTTTCTCTAGATGTAAAGAGTCATTTTATTATTGTTATTCTCTCTCTTAATTCTGGCACTGCAAATTACAAACATACAGACACAAAGGTTTTTGTTTGTTCTTCTTGTTTTTAAGTTCTTATTTAAATTCTAGTCAGTTAACAAATGATGTAATATTAGTTTCAGTTACAATTTAGTGATTCATCACTTATATACAACACCTGGTGCTTGTCAAGACAAGTGCACTCCTTAATCCCCATCATCTATTTAACCCAGTCTCCTGGTCACCTCTCCTCTGGTAACCATCAGTTTGTTCTCTACAGTTAAGAGTCTGTTTCTCAGTTTGCCTCCCTCTCTCTTTACTTTCTCCATACTCATTTGTTTTGTTTCTTAAATTCCACATATACGTGAGGCCATTTGATCTTTTTCTTTTTTAAAGATTTTATTTATTTGACAGTAATAGAGAGAGTGCATGAGGAGGGGGAGGGGCAGAGGGCAGAGATAGAACAGGCTCCCCACTGAGCAGGGAGGCAGGTACAGGGCTTAATCCCAGGATCCTGGGATGATGATCTGAGCTGAAGGCAGTCACTTAACTGACTGAGCCACCCAGGGGCCTGTGGTCATTTTATCTTATGTCTTTTTTAGTTAGATTTTATTTTGATTTTGTCAGTATACAAACTATGATCCTGTTGGGTTAAGTGGGGATAACTTATTTAAACTATATTAGTTACAGATATTATTATTTTAACAACTAAACATTATTTTTAGATCAGTTTTAGGTTTACAGAAAAATTGAGCAGAAAGTATAGACAGTTCTCATATATCACCCCCTATTTCATTATTATTAATATCATGTATTGATGTGGTACATTTGTTACAATTGATGAACCAATATTGATACATAATTACTAACTAAAGTCCACAGTTTACATTAGGGCTGCTCTTCATGTTATACAATTCTACAGGTCTTAATAAGAGCATAATATGCATTGTCTATTAGAGTATCTTACAGAACAGTTTTGCTACCCTGAAAATTCCCTGTCCTCCACCCATTCATTCTTCTATCCATCCACCGCATGCCTCTTATGGACTCTGTCATTTTTTTTTTTTTTTTACGATTTTATTTATTTGACAGAGAGAAATCACAAGTAGGCAGAGAGGCAGGCAGAGAGAGAGGAGGAAGCAGGCTCCCTACCTAGCAGAGAGCCCGATGCAGGACTCGATCCCAGGACCCTGAGATCATGACCTGAGCCGAAGGCAGAGGCTTAACCATTGAGCCACCCAGGCACCCCTGGGCTCTGTCATTTTGGCAGAGATATCATATCATTGGCATCAAACAATATGGTGTCTTTTCAAATTGAGCTCTTTCACTTAAACAATATGGGTTTAAGACTGCCATGTTTTTTCATTGCTTGATGGCTCATTTCTTTTTAATCCTGAACAATAATTCATTGTATGAATATACCACATGTTGTTTATTTATTCACCTATTGGAGGACATCTTGGAACTCCCAATTTTTTCAGTTATGAGTAAAAATACTATAATCATTCCTATTTTGGTTTTTGTGTAGATGAAGTGTTTTACTCAAGTGGGTAAAAACCAAGGAGCATGGAGTGCCTATGTTTAGCTTTTTAAGCAGTATCCAAAATCTAATGTACTTGCCAAGCTGTCTTCCAAAGTGGGCATATCATTTTGTATTTCCATTACCAATGAATGATTGTTCATCTTGCTCCATTTTTTGCTGGTATCTTATGATGTCATTGTTTTGGATTTTAGTGATTATAACAGCTGTATAGTGGTATCTCATTTTATTTGGAGTTCCCTAATGACACACTGCTGAATTTCTTTTTGTGTGAATATTTTATTTGATGAGGTGTTGTTTTCTTATCATTGAGTTTTAAATTAATTCTATATTTTGAATACAAGTTTTAAAATTATGTATGTATTTTGCAAAACAATTGTTTGATTTTGTTTGTTTGTTTGTTTTACTAGAAAAAGAAACAGACACTGCCTAAAGTACACCAAAGTGAAATTTATAGAGGTTACTGGGAGGAGGGGATATCATTTCTCCATGGAATTTTGAGGGCCAGGTTTAGGAATATAGAAGGTAGGTGAGTGTTAGGTGTCTGGGAAGCTATAAAGTATAAAGGTAGACTACTTAGCATGCCCCTTGTGGGCTCTTCAATCATTCACTGCATCTTTTTGTCTTCGTTAAGATTAGTTAGTCAATCAAGTTTAGTTCATCTGCCCTTTTCTGATAATTATGGAGTGAGAAAAATATTTAGTCCTCTTTAGCTTTGCTTACTGATTAGTAAGTTTGAGGAAATTCAATAAAATCAAATTGAATGTTATTAAGTAGAATAATGTTAGTTAGCCCCCAAAATGTTTCATATCCAGGAGTTCATTTTAGTTTATACTTCTCCAATGATTTATCATTATCCCATCTCATAATTGTGTAACCTGTGGAAAAAAATACAAATAGCAAAGGCAGCCAAAAATAGCACATAAAATGGGTTTGGTGGGAAAGGGCAGAAGAATAGATAAGAATCCTTTGGACCGGGGTGCCTAGGTGAGTTAAGCCACTGCCTTCGGCTCAGGTCATGATCTCAGGGTCCTGGGATTGAGTCCCACATCAGGCTCTCTGCTCAGCAGGGAGCCTGCTTCCCTCTCTCTCTCTGCCTGCCTCTCTGTCTACTGTGATCTCTCTCTGTCAAATAAATAAATAAAAATCTTTAAAAAAAAAAAAAGAATCTTTTGGACCAAAACATTTTCATTTTTTTTTCAAAATATGTGAATCCATAAATAAAAAAATTACTTAAAGTAAATGAAGGTAATATGTATATATGTATATATATATATAAAATCACAAGAACAAATTAAATTATATGTATATGTATAATATATAATATATGTGTGTGTCTTTTGTTATTCTCTTGCTTTTATCATTTGGTAGTATGAAAAAAAGCAGCCATTCTGTTCAGTGGCCAAATTCTTCATGACTCAGAAATTATTCTGCAGTAATACATGATTTCTCCTCTTTGTCATTCCTTCATGACTCAAAGTACTGCAAAGTGTTTGACCAGCTAAGCATGCCATTTTAATAGGGGATCATCTCAGGATGCCCTTGCTTAAAGACAATGTTTAATGCAGAGAGAAAATACTTCAAATGGTAATCAGGGTGCCACTTAAGGACTCAGTTAAATCCTGGGCAGGTAAAAATGACAAATGTCCACTTAACCTAAGCAAAAGGATGTGACCCAAGTTAGACAATAATTTAATAATTTAAAATTTTAAATGAGCAGATTGATGTCAGGACTGAGAAGAAAACTGTTGAAGATATTATATCTATATAAACTGTCTATCACCTATCTATTTATTATCCATCTATCATCTATCATTTGCCGCTTCCATTGCCTTGCCTGTTGCCCTAGATTCTGAACTATTTCTAAAATTCATTCTCCCAATTCCCAGGAAATGTTGTATACTGCCTGGCAACTCTTTCAAAAATTTGATTTTTACTTAATTATACAAGTTGATTTTTGATGTTTATAACTGAAGAACTCCAATTAATAATTTTGAGAAACGTTATTTCATTCATTAACTTGTTAATTTATATATACTTCTTATTTTCTTGCTTTATGCTGCATTATTCCAAAATGTTAGGTTTATGCAATGGACAAATCATTTTAAACAAAGATAATTTATTTTCTTGAGGAATTTTAAATCTTGTATAAGGTTGTTTGTATGTATAGCTTTAGGGGCACATGGGTGGCTCAGCTGGTTAAGTAGCCCACTCTTAGTTTTGGCTCAGGTCATGATCTCAGGGTAGTGAGATTGAGCCCCACATCAGGCTTTGCACTCAGCATGGAGTCCACTTGAAATTTTCACTCTGTCCTTTACCCCATTGGCATGCTCTGTCTCTAAATGAATGAATAAAATCTTAAAATTAAAAAAAGGTTGTATGTATAGCTTTAAAAATAAGCATATCTCATTAAAAAATTGCATCCTTCAGCTGTTGGAAGCTTACTCATATATTTCTTTATAAAAGATTTTATTTTATTTATTTGAGAGAGAGTGAGCTAGAGAGAACAAGGGGCAGAGGGAGAGGGAGAGGGAGAAGCAGACTCCCCGCTGAACAGGGAGCCTGTTGCAGGGCTCAATCCTGGGACTCCTGGATCATGACCTGAGACAAAGTTTAACCTACTAAACCACCCAAGTGTCCCCAGTACTTATGCATATCTTTTGGAAATACAGAACACAATAGAATAAGCCATGGTTAACTTTGCCTAAACAAAGAGGTGATAATGTTCAAGATAAGATCTCAACTATTATCCTAGGATTAAATTGTGAAATTTGTATACAGACAGCTTTATTATTACCAATTTAGTTCTTGGTGCAAGTTAGTATTTCTTACCAGCATCTTACCAGCATATTTTTCTTTGAAAACTGCATTCTAATGAAGTTTAACAGATATATGATTTGACTGAAACAGCCTCCATTTCTAATTCTTCTATTTTAGAAAATTCATAGTATAAAATAAAAAAATAAAATTTCAAGCTGCCCTATATGTCATCAGTAAGTTTCATTTTTTTAAAATTTTCATAGATGAAGGCAGTACTTCACAGTACTCAGTACAGATGACATAAAATTTAAAGAACTAAACATTTGTCAGTATTTTTTCCTACATAAATCCATAATATTATATTTTCTTTTAATTATCATCATTTAAAAAATTAAAAAATTGCATTATGTAGTAATATGTAGTGGTCAACATTGAATTTTTTACTAGTTTATGCAATTTTCTATAACACATGCATTTTAATTAGTCTAGACATAATTTATTCTAGATCTATGATGTTTCTCATCATTTTATTTTGCCAACTTTTATAATTATACCTGGATTTTAAACATAGCACTTAAAACCTGTGAATACTTGTGTTCTCCCCTAAAGTGGCAATTTTCTCCAGAATTGCTTTGTTTATGAGAACACAGCATATGCTTAGTTTTCTCCCAGTATGTTATATAAATATGACAAACTTGGGAAGCAAAATTCCATGAGTACCACTATACTAATTATTGTTATATTTATACTAAGTTGTTTTGAACATATTGGATAATTAAATGTATTTTTTCTCATAAAAGTTATAATGATAAAATAGTTTAATAACTTTTGTTCTAGAATATTAAACACAACCAAAATAAAGTTGAGAAAAGTAAGATGAAACCTTGGATTTCTATTTTATTGCTATTTTTAGTTAATATATTGTCTTGGCTCTAATTACAAGGACAATAATTTCATTACATAAAAGATATTCTCTTTAAACAAGAATGCTAAAATGAAGTAGTTTACAAAATAACATACTGAAATGTCAATTTATTTTGCTAAGATGTGTGTTGGCAGTAGAGCCATTTTTAAATTAGTTTATAGACTGAAATAAAAAATTCAAAATTAATAATCATGTCATTGTAAATGCAATTGTTTCTTTTGAATGATTTTAATATGTGTGATCCCACACTAAAATAATCAAATGTAAATAATTTAATAATTTCATGCAAATTGTGAAATAAATGTATTTTAGCTTCATAATATCATTTAAAGCTATAGAACACAGAATTATGCAACATTTAAATGATCTGTTTCTACAATTTTCTCTTTCAGATGTCATTGTAGATAATGAATACCTGGTTTATATGGTCAACTAGTCTGTTCTATGGGTACTGACACTTTGGGATAGTGATTGTCTTAGCAGGATTTTTAAAAATATTTTTTTTATTTATTTGTCACAGAGGGACAGCGAGACAGGGAACACAAGCAGGGAGAGTGGGAGAGGGGGAGCCTGATCTAGGGCTTGATCCCAGGACCCTGATCACAGCTTGAACTGAAGGCAGGCTCTTAATGACTGAGCCACCTAGGCACCCCTGTACTAGCAGTTTTAATAGCAGTTTTAATAATTTTAAAAAGCAAAAATGTGGTTATTTTTAAAAATAACCATCAAATGTTCTTGTATTTTGTGTGGGTTTTTGTTGTTGTTTTGTTTTGTTTATTTGTTTTTCTTTTTTGCCTTCCTGCTACTTCTAGTAACATAAACTCCTGAGGCAAAACTTCTATTCTTTTCTTAGCCAATGTACTGGGGGGGGGGGGGCAACTCAGCCTAGCTTCAGGGGTTGTTATTTGACAGAACTGGCCAAACTGTACATTACCTCACACTGGTCATAGTGAGTTTTCATGAGTAAATATGAACCTGAAGCAAGAACTAATAGCAAATGACACTCAACACTAGTAGATTGCTGGGAGAGCCTGGCAGTATGTTCCATTTTGTGTTGGTGTTCCTAAGAGAATGAAGGCATTCATGGAGCTAGTGATATTCATTGCCAGAGGGAGCATCCATCTCCTGGTTTTGCCATCGCAAAAATAGGAGAATCAGTGATGGAGAAAGCAAAGGAGAGCCATAAAAATAATTTTGTCCTAGATCCAGTGGTGCCAGAAGTAGAAATATGCTCTTCCTTTGGATTTTTTAGTTACACTGACCAATAAATTGTCACTTTACTTAAATAAGTTTTAGTTATAATCTGGCGATTCTAATTATTTTATTATTAAATAACATATCCACATATAATCTTAGTAGTCATTCTGAAAGTTGAGATCCCTACTCTTGTCAGTTAAGTGTCCTGTCATTCTTTTTTTTTTTTAAACCTTTTTTAAAAAATTTATTTATTTGTCAGAGAGAGAGCGAGCATAGGCAGACAGAGTGGCAGTCAGAGGCAGAGAGAGAAGCAGGCTCCCTGCTGAGCAAGGAGCCCTTTGTGGGACTTGATCCCAGGACGTTGGGACCACGACCTGAGCCGAAGGCAGCCGCCTAACCAACTGAGCCACCCAGGCGTCCCAAATGTTGTGTCATTCTTTAGCCTATCTTCTTCTGTGGGACTAATATGTACTTGCTACAAAAACATTTCTACTCTGTTACTACCTCTCCTACTGTCAACATTAACCTGTGGAGAAGAGTCCCCTATAACTTTTTAATGATCCTAGTGCCCCTCCCAACCTCTTACAGCTTTGGTATATGGAGTATTCTATAAATCATCCTGTGGAATATAATCTCTGGTGGGTCTTCTTGTCATACATATTGTATCCATTTAAGTAAGTGTGGATTTCTCTGTTATAGAGTCTAATCTTTCACCATTTTTGTGGCAATTTAGGCACTTCACCTTCATTAAATTGAGGCTGGGATACTTTCATTTCCAATTGCCTTCTTTTGTTTAACCCCATCAAGGGGTTAAATGCTGTCACTTGGGAAAGTGCTCTCAAGTCTACACATTTTTCTTTATCCAATTTTATCTATCAGCCTTCTTGTTAAAATCATCAGAATCAAGTCCCATAGCTACTGTACCAACTTCTTCCAGTGCATGCTAGCTAGATATTTTGGGTATTTTGGGGTAAAGCCTTTTCCTCTCTTATCAGACCAGTGTATCCCTAGCTTGAGTATACTGCAGTTCCACCTAAGATAAGGCTTAGTGGCCTAACAGGGGAGATGGGGGCTGTTCTAAGAGTAGCACATGTTCTCTTGTTTAGAAAAAGCATCTGAATTTTCTTCCAGTACAATTTTCTTCCAGTACTAACTATGAATATAAAGGAATAGGCCATATCTGCAAGCTCAGAAACTTAAGTGGAATCTGGGGAGTCAATCTTTGGGAACATATCTTAAGATGGCTTCAGGTGAGGTGTAAGAGATCCAAGTTTTCCACTCTAGATCCATGGCTGGAGAATAACACACTTGCCTTCATTGGTTGTATCTACTCTGACTAGTGGCTTCCCTTCCATCACTACTCTTTCACCACATTGTGCCACAGGGTTTCGACACTCCATTTACCACTACTAATGGAGGCGTCAGTGCCAGTCTGCCCCTGAATTATTAAGCTCAGAAATCTTACTACTTGGAGAAATGGTGGCAGTTCTCTGATCATAAATGTTAAGGAAGATGTTCAGGTTCCTGTTACTTAGTAAGGATAGTCACCTGAGAAAGGAAGAAGCAGATAGTTTTGAGCAGAGGAAAAAGTTGAATTCAGATACAGGTCTGACAAAGACTGGCTATTTCTGTGGGAAGTTCTGAAACAAATTTTCCACATTTGGAGTTGACAGAGTTGAGCTGAAATTCCTCAGTATTTACAATTCTTACTTGGTCATAAGATGATACACCCAAACAAATCCAGGAGGGGCATTTCCTTGGGAATGATAACTCTACTACTGATCAAGTCTCTGAAAAAGCTGACAGTTGGAGACTGTCTGCTGAACAGTATTCCTGAATCTAGGCAGCATATCCTTGGAAGGAGATCTGTGTAGATCATCTCCTTATCCTTCCATAGTTCAAATGTTGTTTGATTCTTGTAGTTGCAAAAATATTGTATGCATCAATCCAGTTTACTTGAACATATTGGATGTTTAAGTTTTCACTCAATTTTTTCTGTGCTTATGATTTTTTGTTATATTTTTATAACACAAAATTAGCAAAAATGCAATTTTAATAGTAATATTAATGAATAGTAATAATCTTGTGTTTATAGGAAGTGTTATATTTTATAAAGGGGTTTCCAAAAATATTGCCTCATTTGATAATAATAGCAATGCTATATTAAAAAAATAAATTATAAAAAAAATAGCAATGCTATTAGATTATATGTTATTTCCCATCAATGCAATGGAAACTCAAAAATTTAATTGACTTTCTCTGGGATACAATTAAAACAGAAACTTATTTTTACAAAAATTTTACTTTGTCATTTTCAAAAGATAAGGCCACATTTATTATGTTTTATATTTCCAAATTATTTTATATAGTTTTCTTATGTAATTTAGTGATATTATTAGTTTATTGACTATATATTTTAGTATTATCAAAATAAATTATTATATAAATATATAACTCCAACTATCAAAATAATAATTTATTATTTTATTTTAAAATTATTATTTTGATGGTTGAGTTATATGTTAAATTAAATTAAACAAAGCTTCATGATTACAAATAAATGCATGCTGGTCTTCCCTTTATACTTTTTTAAACCCAGTCTCCTGGATGACACATACCTTCAGAGAGAAAAATCATTTCTAGTGCCATGGTTATATCTTCCCATCATTCTTATTTTTGCTTCATCTAATTTTAAACTACTGTCAGTCAAAAACAAAATCTAATTTTTAGGACATTGTCATTTAAGCAGAATACCCACAACATTGAACTTCGAAGAAAAGTATTTTCATTATCAGTTTTATTTGTGAATGTTGAGTGTGAGAATGAACAGCAAGCAGTTCCCCAAAAAATAACTTATTAATAATGATAGTGAAGCACCAATGCAATTAATTTACTGCATATTTCCCTCCAGTAAGAATAGTGATAATGCAAGAGACTGATATCAGATATTTAATAATTCAAGTATTTTATTTGTACTTTTTATTAATAAGTTAGTACAGGTGGAAATAAATCTCATAAATAAGGTATAAGGTAAAGTACAGAACAAATGTACTAAAAAGTAATGAGTCTTCTCATAAATATGCCTTGAGTAGATACAAAATTACAGGTATGTAACACTTTCAAATAAAAGTACTTTTAAAAATATTAGACTAATATTAATAGATAATTGCTTTGAAGTATTAAGAACTGCATGTTTTGTGTATTTATGGAAAAGTAACACTAAAAAATTTACAAGGAGTACTAAACTGATCATGAAGAGCCTGGTGTGAATTTAATATTAACCAAATATCCCACAAGAAAAAAAAAATTACATTTAAAAATCTTAAAAAATAAATACACAACAATATATTTTTTAGTGAAACATGATGTAAATATCCTGGTATATATGTAAGTAAATTTTCTTTAATTTTATCAGTCCTTCTTTAGCTTTGGATGAGTTCATCTTTTTGCTAAACATTGGATAGCTATGTTGAGATTCCTTAATTTAGATCATTTACTTAATTACCTAACTGTGCATGATCTCATTTGATTTCTGTTAAGAAAGATACATTTGACAAATCGTTATCATTCTAAAACTTTTAATAATGAAGATTTCAGATTAACTGATGAGATTTCATCAGTTTAATAAACTGTAATGTCATTGATCAAACTTAGGAATTCTAAACTCATGTACTTCCAAATTCATCTTTTCATGTATTATTAAGTCTCTTTGTAGGCTCTGATTTATTATAGTCAGAGTACCTTTGAAAGGTTAAAAATAGATGTTTATTTGGTTAATTTAGATGGGTCACCACATTTTGAAATTATAAAAGTGAATATGAATTCATATTTTTATTAATGTTCTGATGAACTACTTTTCAGAGATCATGTGATATCTTTTGGACAAAGCAGTAGCATAACATAATCAACAAATTTTCTGGTTTTAGTTGTAGAACATATGAAGTTCTGAAATAAGTCCTAAAACAAATGGCTGTGATCCCTATTCAGAAAATTCTCTTATCCACTGCAATCAGACAGCAAAAAGAAATAAAAGGCATGCAAATGGGCAAGGAAGAAATAAAACTTTCACTATTTGCTGATGATATGATACTCTATATAGACAACCCAAGAAGGGGGGAAGGAAAACCCAAAAGATTCTACCAAAAAACTGCTGGAACTGATAAAAGAAGTCAGTGAAGTTAAGTTGCAGGATCCAAAATCTATGTACAGAAATCTGCTGAATTTCTTTTTTTTTTTAAGATTTTATTTATTAACTTTGAGATAGAGAAAGCACATGTGAGGAGCCACCTCAGGTGCCACTGTTTCATTTCTCTATACCAATAATGAAGCAGCAGAAAGAGAAATTAAGGAATAAATCTCATTTATAATTGCACCAAATATCATAAGATACCTAGGAATACACCTAACTAAAGAGGTAAAATATCTGCATGCTGAAAACTATAGAATGCTTATGAAAGAAATGGATGATGACAAAAAGAAATGGAAAAACATTCTATGCTCATAGATTGGAAGAACAAATATTATTAAAATGTCTATACTACCAAAGCAATCTACACATTTAATTCAATCCCTATCAAAATACCAGCAGTATTTTGCACAGAGCTGAAACAAACAATCCAAAAATTTGTATGGAACCACAAAAGACCTTGAATAGCCAAGGCAACCTTAAAGAAGAAAAGCAAAGCTAGAGGCATCATAATTCTGGACTTCAAGATATATTACAAAGTTGTAGTGATCAAGATAATATGATACTGGCACAAAAAAAAGACACATAGATCAATGGAACAGAATAGAAAACCCAGAAACCAACTCACATCTATGTGGTCAATTAATTTTCAACAAAGCATGGAAGAATATCCAATGGGAAAAAGACAATCTCTTCAACAAATAGTGTTGGGAAAACTGGACAGCAACATGCAAAAGAATGAAACTGGACCACTTCCTTACACTATATACAAAAATAAATCCAAAACAGATTAAGGGACTAAATATGAAACTCAAGCCATAAAAATCCTGGAAGAGAATGCAGGCAATAACCTCTTTGATATTGGCCATAGTAACTTCCCTCTAGATATGTCTCTTAAGGCAAGGGAAACAAAAGCAAAATTAAACTATTGGAATGTCATCAAAATAAAAACTCTGGATAGCAAAGGAAACAATCAACAAAACTAAAAGGCTGGGTGCCTGGGTGGCTCAGTGGGTTGAGCCTCTGCCTTCGGCTCAGGTCATGATCTCGGGGTCCTGAGATGGAGTCCTGCATTGGGCTCTCTGCTTGGAGGGGAGCCTGCTTCCTCCCCTCTCTCTCTGCCTTTCTGCCTGCTTGTGATCTCTCTCTGTCAAACGGATAAATGGAATCTTTAAAACAAAATAAAACAAAAAACTAAAAGGCAACCTGTGGAGTGGGAGAAGATATTTGGAAATGACATATTTGATTAAAGGCTTAGTATCCAAAATATATAAAGAAGCTATGAAACTCAACACTCCAAAAATGAATAATCTAGTTAGAAAATGGGCAGAAGAGATGAATAGACATTTTACTAAAGAAGATATTCAGATATTCAGACATATTATAAGATGTTCAACATTACTCATCATCAGGGAAATACAAATCAAAACTACAATGAGATATCACTTCATTCCTGTCAGAATGGCTGAAGTCAATAATCCAAGAAAGAACAGGTGCTGTGAAGATGTAAAGAAAGGGGAACTCTCTTGTACTGTTGGTGGGAATGCAACCTGGTGTATCAACTCTGGAAAACAGTATGAAGGTCCTCATAAAGTTAAAAATAGAACTACCTTATGATTTACCAATCGCAGTACTAAGTATTTACCCAAAGAATACCAAAATACTAATTCAAGGGGAGACATGTACCCTGATGCTTATAGCAGCATTATCTACAATAGCTAGATTATGGAAACAGCCCATATATGATGAAGGAGTAAAGAAGATGTATATCCATAAAGAAGACGGAATATTACTCAGCTGTAAAAAAAGAAAAAACAAAATCTTGCCATTCGTAATGACATGAATTGAGCCAGAGAATATTATGCTAAGCAAAATAAGCCAAAAAGAAATACCATCGGATTTACCTATATGTGGATTTTAAAATTTTTTTATTTATTTATTTTTTTAGAGAGAGAATGAGAATGAGCAGGGGAAGGAGCAAAGGGAGAGAGAGAGAGAATCTCAAGCAGCTCCTCCGTCAGCACAGAGTCCAATGAGGGGGTTGATCTCATGACCCTGAGATCATGACCTGAGCCCAAACCAAAAGTTGGATGTTCAGTGGACTGAACCACATAGGTGTCCCTGTTATGTGGAATTTAATAAACAAAACAATGAACAAAGAGGAGAAAAAAAGAGAGAGGGAGGCAAAGCAAGAAACAGACTCAACTATAGTCAACAAACTGATGGCTACAAGAGGGAGGGGTAGTGGGGGCATGGGTTGAACAGACAATGGGGATTATGCAGTGCACTTGTTACAATGAGCACAGGGTGCTGTATGGAAATGCTGAATCACTCTATTGTACACCTGAATTAATATTACACTGTATGTTAAATAACTGGAATTTAAATATAACTTAAAAACCTCCCACAGCATTTGTTTAAAAATCTAGCCTTTCTTTTAACTACTATATTAGTGAGTAAATGTTTTTCTCTCTCTTTATTTTATCTTTTAATACATATGTTTGTCTGTGGGATGTGTTTGTGCAATTTGTATTACTGGATTGATCAATGTATACTAAAAAAATGAATAATACGTTGTTAATTTAGTAATATGAAAATAAGGAGGGATGCCTGGGTGGCTCAGTTGGTTAAGTGGCTGCCTTTGGCTCAGGTCATGATCCCAGTGTCCTGGGATCGAGTCCCACATCGGGCTCCTTGCTCAGCAGGGAGCCTGCTTCTCCCTCTGCCTCTGCCTGCCACTCTGTTTGCCTGTGCTCGCTCTCTCGTGCTCTCTCTCTCTCTGACAAATAAATTAATAAAATCTTTAAAAAATAAGAAAATAAGGAAAGTTTTATAATAAAAAATTATCATTACTATGTTTCAGCTTAAAGACCCATTAAGCAAGATGGGTCTTATGGCTGCTTTTGTGCAATAAAGTACACTTTACTCATCTAGGTGTATCACATGTATTTGAATTAAGAGACTGAATATACAAATGGACAATGGCCAGATCGTACATAAAAGCAACTCTGACCTACAGTCCACAGCAGCATGCCAAGAAAACCAACCGTTTTATCTGAATTAAAGAACCCTGGAAGCCAGTCTGCTATTCGTTAGACTTGCAGAAGTAAGATTGCTATCTTCAATGACAACCCAGAAGCCAAGCAATAACTTTTATAACAGTTGGTTCAAAATGGTCAGGATTTATTCACAACTAATAGCTTCTCTAAATTTGTCCCCACTTCCAACTTATGATTAGCCAGAGGTAGAAAAATGTACATCTCCTAACCAATCATATAGGATTCCCTCCTTCTAGTTGGCACACCTCCAGCTTCCCCATCCCAGTGGCCTTCAAATAGGACATACTTGAAGCCTTTGCTTTCTTCTACAGGGAAGCTTCTCCATTCTTCTGCCTGCCTTTAAGTCTCTGTCAACATGCATATAATGGCAGATGACTTTTCTGCTACGATAAGCTCTAAATAAATAGACTTTGCTTTTTCATTTGATTGGTTATTATTTATTCCTACAGAATATTCTTGAAATAGAGATTACCATTAACCCTTTGGAATATTTTAAACCCCCTAATCTTTATTTACAATTTCATATAGGGCAGTGACAAACTAGAAGTGGTTAGGAGCACTCCACCAGCAGCAGAAATTTAGCATGAAATCTCTTTTTTTTTTTTAAGCATGAAATCTTTATAGAAACAGGGCAGAAGCAAATTAAGGAAATCACTAGTTGTCTATAGCTTAACGCGTATTTGATTGTCAGTGATTGGTTGTCTGTAGGTTTTGATTTTGTAACCTTGAGGTATTTGCAGCCTTAAATTTTAGTTTGCTTACATAGGCTGCCAGGGCATTAAAAACACCGTGCCCTAATTGTCACGTTGTTTAATTATTTTAAATGTAGGAGAGAATACTCCTATTTTAAACTGATTATACTATATAGGTCAAATGTATTTAAACACATATTTATGATTGGAAAGTATTATGTGATCTAACACATTGACATGATTAGTAATTGTGGGGAAGTAAGAAGGCTGATGCCTCTTAAAGAAAAAAAAAAAATACCAGAACCACATCTTCCTGAGAGAAAAATATCCATAAACTTCAAATACAATTCAAAGTAAAATAATAATTTCAGATAAGATCAAGGCATTGATCAAAATAAATGCTAGGACCATGACTAGAGATGATAATACAAAATATAATTGAACGTCAAAAGAAAGATAAGCAAATATAAATTAGAAGCAGAAAATTTTGAAGAAAAAGATTAAGTTTGAAACTCTGGAACTATTTTGGAATCGTCTTTTTTCAGGTTTACTTAGGGGAATTGGTTTGCCATTTTTGGCACTGTTTCTCAGAAAGTTTGACCAGAATTAGCATAACCAGAAGAAGAGAGACTTATAAATGTATATGGAGACATATCTTGAAAGTCAAAGAGGAAGTCTAAGTTTATGAATTCTGTTTATAAAACTATGTGAGTTTTCCACTCTATTACATAGGATTTGAAAAGATTTTGATAAAAGTGCCTCTTCTAGATTCAAGCACAGCACCACATATCTGCAATAGAAATAAACAAAAACTGGGTTGAGATCCAAGGATTTTCAGACAATATACGTTAGAATAACAAGTATCTGGAATATACTAGGGGGTCAATGTTTATTTGTTGTTTTGATGACATTTGATTGCATTGTGGCTTTTGTTTATAGATATAACAAATGATGACAAGCAATTATATTTGTATCAGCACACGATTTTCAATAATTACTGCTTACATGTCATTTTCTCTGATACCTCTCATTGTTCAGATATGGTAAAAGTTTAGTATGTTTTTAGAAAAAATTATCCATATTAAAAATCTCCAAATAACTGTATATGATATTTGGAAAAAAAAACTCATTATCTGAATTATAAATACATAATTTAAAGAAATTCCCTCAGGTCATGCCACCTTAGAACTTTATAACACTTCAAATTTCTCTTATTAAGAATTAAGAATGGAGCAAACCAGTCAAAAGCTGTTAGCTTATTAGATTAATAAATAAATTTACAGAAGAGCTTGGAGAAACCCGGTCAAAGTTCAGTTTTGTTTTGAGGAATTTTCATGGCTCAAATTCTTGGAAGATTTCTGAAACTAAGGATGTTATTCATAGGATGGCATGTTAGGGACATCTAAACTATGGGTGTGAATTTGAAGTTGGTTTAATTTTTTCTTTTTTTTTTAAGATTTTATTTATTTATTTATTTGTCAGACAGAGAAAGGGAGAGAGAACAGGCACAAGCAGGGGAAGCACAGGCAGAGGGAGAAGCAGACTCCCCAGTGAGCAGGGAGCCTAATGCAGGACTTGATCCCAGCACCCTAGGATCATGACTTGGGCTGAAGGCTTTATAGCCTGAACCACCCAGGCATTCCATTTTTTTTTTTTCTTTTTTAAAGACTATGTTTAGGAGCAGTTTTAAGTTTACAAAAAAAAGAAAGAAAGAAAGAAGAAAGAAAGAAAGAAAGAAAGAAAGAAAGAAAGAAAGAAAGAAAGAAAGAAAGAAAAAGAAAAGAAAAGAAGGTGCAGAGATTTCCCATAAACCTCATGCTCTATACCCACATAGCCTCCTCCCATTATCAACATCATTCACCAGAAGGGTACCTTTACTATCATGGAAAAACAAACCTACATTGACACATAATAATCACCCAAGGTTTAGAGTTTAAGTTTCAGTCTTAGTGTTTTACATGCTGTGAGTTGGGACAGATTTATAATGACATTATCAATCATTAAATATTATACAGAGTGATTCACTGCCCTCATATTTGTCCATGTTATACCTATTGGTCTCTTCCTTCCTGGCCTCAACCTCTGGCAATCACTGTGTGTCTATATATATATATATGTCTATATATACACATACATACACACACATATATATGTATATAACATATATATTAAGATTTTATTTATTTATTTGAGAGAGTGCATGAATGGGTGAGAGGGATAAACAGATGTACCCTGAGATCATGACCTGACTTGAAGTCTGACGCTTAACTGTCTGAGCCACCCAGGCATCCCAACCACTGATATTTTTATTATCCCCATAGTTTTGCCCTTTCCAGAATGTCATACAGTTGGAATCATACAATAAGTAGCCTTTCACATTCATTTCTCCCACTTATTAATGCGCATTTACACTTTCTCCATGACTTTTCATGAATTGGTAGATGATTTCTTTTTTTTTTTAATTACTTTTTAAAAGATTTTTATTTATTTATTTGACAGAGATCACAAGTCAGCAGAGAGGCAGGCAGAGAGAGAAAGGGAAGCAGGCTCCCTGCCGAGCAGAGTGCCCCATGCAGGGCTCAATCCCAGGACCCTGAGATCACAACCTGAGCTGAAGGCAGAGGCTTAATCCACTGAGCCACCCAGGCGCCCTGGTAGACGATTTCTTTTTAGTGCAAAATAATAATCCATTGTCTGGATGTACCAGAGTTTATTTAGCCATTCACCAGCCAAAGGACATCATGCTTACTTTCAAGGTTTGGCAGTTATGAAAAAGTTACCATAAACATCCATGTGCAAGTTTTTGTGTAGATGCAGTTTTTCAGCTCCTGTGGGTAAACACCAAGGAGTGTGATTCCTGGGTCATATACTAAGAGCTTGTTCAGTTTTGTAAGAACAACAAAACTGTTTTACTGTTCATAATATATAATATAATATAATATAATATAATATAATATAATATAATATAATATAATATATAATATAAAACTGTTTATAATTTATTTGTCTGGTTTTAGTATTAGGTTATTGCTGGACTCATAGAATGAGTTAAGAAGTATTACCCCTGTTCTATCCTCTGAAAGAGATTGTATAGAATTGGTAAAATTTATGCCTTAAATGTTTTGTAAAGTTTAACAGTGACCCATCTTGGCCTGGTACTTTCTGCTTTGGAAGATTATTATTGTTTCTTTTTTTTTTTTTTTTAATAGATGAAGCCCTATTCAGATTGTCAGTTTCATCTTGTGTGAGTTTAGATAGGTTGTATCTTTAAATGAATTGGTATTTTCATCTAGATAATCAAGTTTTTCAGCATAGATTTGCTCATAGTATTCCTTTATTATCCTTTCAATTTTCTTCGGATCTTTAATGATGACCTCTCTTTCATTTCTGATATTAGTAGTTTGTTTCCTCTTTCTATTTTCTTAGTTAGCTCAAGTAGAAGTTCATTGATTTCATTGGTCATTTCCAAGAACCAACTCTTGTTTTTATTGATTTCCTTTTCACCGATTTTTCAGTTTTAATTTAATTCTTTTAACCCCTCAGATGATGAGAGATTAAAATGCTTACAAAATTGAAGGTAAATGGATACTAGTATGTCTGTCTGGAGAAAAAAGGAAAATCTTCCCCAAATTTAATGGAAATTTGTCAATATCTATCAAGTATAAATGGGGGAGACCCTGAAATTTGAAAACATAGTTTTATAATTCAAAATTTAAAACATAGATTAAGCAATTTCATGGCTATATTTTTAGTGAAATATAAGCTATGGAAATATTATTAATATTCATGGGGAAAATGGCAACAAAATTATGTACTGATGTAAAAAATATAATTCTATATGTATTATATCATTCACATAATATTTTTTGTAATGAAACAATTCAAAAGGCTAATTTTTGGCATTTATTTTAGACACATCTAATTTTCCCCTTTCCAAATTTTCTTCTGAAGCACATAAGTTAATTTTATGCTTAGGAAAGATATAATTATTTTTCCGAGAAGCTTAATGAAGGTAGCTCAAATCCAGAACAGAAAGTAGTTTGGAAATCAGTATCATTTAAAAATTAGCTTTGATTCTCTGTAAAAAAAGATTCAAGAAAGACATATGGTAAATGTTATGCAGAGATTGTCTTCAGTTAATGTGATTAAGTTAACATTTACTATTCTGTAATTTTACATAATTTTCCTAAGTATATTTATTAATTATGGGTAACATTGTAATTTAAAAATAAAGAAATATATGTTAATAATATGACAAGAAAACAAAAATCTGTTTACTTCATGATATTAAACTATGCATTACTATAAATTAAAAATGTATTAAACTCCTAATAATGTCTTTTAGAAATTAAGATTAACAATGGGAAATAAAATTAATTAAATGGTATAATTATGCAAATATTTCATTGTAGTGGATGTCATTACTAAATAAAAAATAATTAGACCTGTGTTAAATGAGTCATGAAAGTCAGGATTTTTGATCTTCATATATCACAGTGTCTTCATTTTATTTCCACTTAAACAGAAGTTGACATCCTCTTCCTCTAGATGTTATTACACAATAATTTATGGACTAATCTGTCTTAAAATCAACTCAATTCTTAATACATATATTTGCCAAAGAGTATAAATGTGGTCAGTTTTTTTTTTTTCTTTTTTTTTTGGCTTAAGTCTGGAAACAAATGTTGGAAAAGATGTGGAGAAATAAGGATGCTCATGCACTGTTGGTAGGAGTGCAAACTGTTGCAGCTACTGTGGAAGACAGTATGGAGCTTCTTCAAAAATTTTAAAATGAGGGGCACCTGGGTGACTCAGTGGATTAAAGCCTCTGCCTTTGGCTCAGGTCATGATCCCAGGGTTCTGGGATCAAGCCCCACATTGGGCTCTCTGCTCCTCAGGGAGCCTGCTTCCTCCTCTCTCTCTGTCTGCCTCTCTGCCTACTTGTGATCTCTGTCTGTCAAATAAATAAATAAAATCTTTAAAAAAAATTTTAAAATGAAACTACCCTATGATTCAGTAACTGTACCACTGGATATTTACCTCCCCAAATACAAAGACAGTAATTTACACATACACCTCTATGTTGATTGCAGCATCTTTACTTAACAATAGCAAATTATTGGAACAGACTAAGTGCCCATCCATAGATAAATGGATAAACAAGAGGTAGTGTATATATATATATATATATATATATATATATATATACAGTGAAATATTATTCAGCCATAAAAAATTAAATCTTGCCATTTGTAACAACAGAGATGGAGCTAGAGAGCAGTGGGGCCCTCCCCCAGAAGACCAGCACAAAACCCTGCCACACCAAGTCTCCCCACCAGAGTTCTGCAGGACCTCAGATCTGGTAGAGTTCGTGTTAGGTCTCATTTCACAAGCAGATCAGAGCACACTTAGTCAGAACTTGCCATGTTCAGGCCAGGGACCAAACACTGCCTATATCAGGTAAGGAGAGCCTCTGCAGATGACTGGCCTGAAGGGTAGAACAGCCAGAACACAACAGCACTTTGCATGCAGCACACACTGGAGACACTCGCTGAAGCACCAGGCACTTGACACCATATGACCTCTTCATAAGGCCATTACTTTCAGGAGCAGTAGACATAACTGGCTTATGAAACAGAAGGAGGCAGAGGTTTAGAAAAAATTCCAGTCAGAGAAAGACAAATACAATATGATTTCACTCATATGTGCAATTTAAGAAACAAAGCAAACAAAGAAAAAGAAAAAAAGAGAGAGAGAGAGACAACCAAGAAAGTCACTTTTAACTATAGAGAACAAACTGGTGGTTACTAGAGGGGAGATTGGTTGGGCAATGGGTGAAATGGGTGATGGGGATTAAAGAGTACACTTATGGGATGCCTGGGTGGCTCAGTTGGTTAAGTGGCTGCCTTCTGCTCAGGTCATGATCCCAGCGTCCTGGGATCGAGTCCCACATCGGGCTCCTTGCTCAGCAGGGAGCCTGCTTCTCCCTCTGCCTCTGCCTGCCACTCTGCCTGTGCTCGCTCACTCTCTCTCTCTCTGACAAATAAATAAAATTTTTTAAAAAAAATAAAGAGTACTCTTATGATGAGTAATGTATAGAATTATTAAATCACTATATTGTGCACTTGAAACTAATACTTTATGTTAATTACACAAGAACTAAAATTTAAAGAAACAAAAAATCCAAACATCTAAATATAAAAAGTTACCTAGATTTGTTTTCATTTTTATATTTCTTAAGTTTTGGAAATATGCAATCAGTGAACAAGACAAAATACTTACATGCTTTTTCAGAAACACTAATAATCATAAATAATTGACATTTAATTATCTGTACCACCTAATTAATAAGTTGGTAAATATAGATATTATACTATATTTAATAGCATATAACATTTTATACATATTTACAGAGACCAAAATAAAGTTTTATTTGATCCTCATATTTTTACTTCTAATCAGTCTCATGTCATCTGATGCAAGCTCCCCACATTTATATTGCACAATATTTCTATTTTGTTTGCTTTTTTAGTGTTTCAAGTTTTTATTTAAATTCCAGTTCGTTCACATATAGTGCAATATTAGATTCAGGAGTAGAATTTAGTGATTCATCTCTTACATACAACAACCAGTGCTCATCATAACAAGTGCCCCTCTTAATGCCCATTACCCATTAAACCCACCCCCCCCACTTCCCCTCCAGCAGTGTGTTCTCTATAGTTGGGTCTGTTTTTTTTTTTTTTTTTTTTTTAAAGATTTTATTTATTTATTTGAGAGAGAGGCAGTGAGAGAGCATGAGGAAGGAGAAGGTCAGAGGGAGAAGCAGACTCCCCGTGGAGCTGGAAGCCTGATGCGGGACTCGATCCCGGAACTCCGGGATCATGACCTGAGCCCAAGGCAGTCGTCCAACCAACTGAGCCACCCAGGCGTCCCTAGTTGGGTCTGTTTTATGATTTACCTCCTTCTCTCCTCCCCCTCCTGCGCATGTTCATCTATTTCATTTCTTATATTCCACATATGGGTGAAAGCACATGGTATTTGTCTTTGACTGACTTAGTTGTTTTTATTGTTCTTTAAATTTCATGTCATCAGTTGAAAAATACATACGTGCTAAATGTCATAAAGAGGAAAAAACTGAAAATTAGACTATCTTACTGTCAATTGAAATATGTCTAAGTTTTGTTATTTATTTATTTATTTTATTTTTAGCCTAGTAGGATAAATGCTGATTTCTTTTTTTTTTATTTAATTTTATTTCTTTTCAGTGTAACAGAATTCATTGTTTATGCACCACACCCAGTGCTCCATTCAATACATGCCCTCCATAGTAACCACCACCAGGCTCCCCCACCCTCCCACCCTCCGTCTCTTCAAAACCCTCAGATTGTTTTTCAGAGTCCATAGACTCTCATGGTTCTTCTCCCCCTCCAATTTCCCTCAACTCCCTTTTCCTCTCCTTCTTCCCTGTCCTCTGTGTTATTTGTTATGCTCCACAAATAAGTGAAACCATATGATAATTGACTCTCTCTGCTTGGCTTATTTCACTCAGCATAATCTCTTCCAGTCCCGTCCATGTTGATACAAACATTGGGTATTCATCCTTTCTGATGGAAGCATGATACTCCATAGTGTATATGGACCACATCTTCCTTATCCATTCATCCATTGAAGGGCAACTTGGTTCTTTCCACAGTTTGGCGACCGTGGCCATTGCTGCTATGAACATTCGGGTACAGATGGTCCGTCTTTTCACTACATCTGTCTTTGGGGCAAATACCCAGTAGTGCAATTGCATACTGCACTACTGCACTGTACTGTGCACTATAGTGCACATACTGCACTATAGTGCAGGGTCATAGGGAAGCTCTATTTTTAATTTCTTAAGAAATCTCCACACTGTTCTCCAAATTGGCTGCACCAACTTGCATTCCTACCAGCAGTGTAAGAGGGTTCCCCTTTCTCCACATCCTCTCCAACACACATAGTTTCCTGTCTTGCTAATTTTGGCCATTCTAACTGGTGTAAGGTGGTATCTCAATGTGGCTTTAATTTGAATATCCCTGATGGCTAGTGATGATGAACATTTTTTCATGTGTCTGATAGCCATTTGTATGTCTTCATTGGAGAATTGTCTGTTCATGTCTTCTGCCCATTTTTTGACATGATTATCTGTTTTGTGTGTGTTGAGTTTGAGAAGTTCTTTATAGATCCTGGATATCAGCCTTTTGTCTGTACTGCCATTTGCAAATGTCTTCTCCCATACTCTGGGTTGCCTCTTTGTTTTGTTGACTGTTTCCTTTGCTGTGCAGAAGCTTTTGATCTTGATGAAGTCCCAAAAGTTCATTTTCACTTTTGTTTCCTTTGCCTTTGGTGACATATCTTGAAAGAAGTTGCTGTGGCTGATATCGAAGAGGTTACTGCCTATGTTCTCCTCTAGGATTCTGAAGCATTCCTGTCTCATGTTGAGATCTTTTATCCATTTTGAGTTTATCTTTGTGTACAGTGTAAGAGAATGGTCGAGTTTCATTCTTCTACATATAGCTGTCCAATTTTCCCAGCACCGTTTATTGAAGAGACTGTCTTTTTTCCACTGTATATTTTTTCCTGCTTTGTCGAAGATTATTTGACCATAGAGCTGAGGTCCATGTCTGGGCTCTCTACTCTGTTCCACTGGCCTATGTGTCTGTTTTTATGCCAGTACCATGCTCTCTTGGTGATCACAGCTTTGTAGTAAAGCTTGAAATCAGGCAACATGATGCTGCCAGTTTTGTTTCTCTTTTTCAACATTTCCATAGCAATTTGGGGTCTCTTCTGATTCCATACAAATTTTAGGATTATTTGCTCCAGCTCTTTGAAAAATACTGGTGGAATTTTGATTGGAATGGCATTAAAAGTATAGATTGCCCTAGGCAGTATAGACATTTTAACAATGTTTATTCTTTTGATCCAAGAGCATGGAATGGTCTTCAGTGTTTTTGTGTTTTCTTCGATTTCTTTCCTCAGTGTTCTGTAGTTCCTCGAGTACAGATCCTTTACCTCTTTGGTTAGGTTTGTTCCCAGGTATCTTATGGTTCTTGGTGCTATAGTAAGTGGAATCAATTCTCTAATTTCCCTTTCTGTGTTTTCATTGTTAGTGTATAAGAAAGCAACTGATTTCTTACATTGACTTTGTATCCTGCCACATTACTGAATTGCTGTATGAGTTCTAGTAGTTTGGGGGTGGAGGCTTTGGGTTTTCCATATAAAGTATCATATCATCTGCGAGGAGAGAGAGTTTGACATCTTTATTGCCAATTTGGATACATGTTATTTCTCTTTGTTGTCTGATTGCTGTTGCTAGGACTTCTAATACTATGTTGAACAAGAGTGGTGAGAGTCGGCATCCTTGTCGTGTTCCTGATCTCAACGGGAAGGCTATGAGCTTTTTCCCATTGAAGATGATATTTGCTGTCGGTTTTTCATAGATAGATTTTATGAAGTTCAGGAATGTTCCCTCTATCCCTATACTTTGAAGCATTTTAATCAGGAACGGATGCTGGATTTTGTCAAATTTGCTTTTTCTGCATCAATTGAGAGGACAATGTGGTTCTTCTCTCTTCTCTTATTGATATGTTGTATCACAATGATTGATTTGTGAATGTTGAACCATCCTTGCAACCCAAGGGTGAATCCCACCTGGTCATGGTGGATAATCTTTTTAATGTGCTGTTGGATCCTATTTGCTAGGATCTTGTTAAGAATTTTAGCCATCCATATTTATCAGTGATATTGACCTGAAATTCTCCTTTTTGGTGGGGTCTTTTCCTGGTTTGGGGATCAGGGTAATGCTGGCTTCATAAAAAGTCTGGAAGTTTTCTTTCTGCTTCAATTTTTTGAAACATCTTCAGGAGAATAGGTGTTATTTCTTCTTTGAAAGTTTGGTAGAATTCCCCAAGGAATCCATCAGGTCCTGAGTTCTTGGATTTTTTTTTTTTTTTTTTTTTGGATGTTTTTGATCACTGCTTCAATCTCGTTACTAGATACTGGTCTATTCAGGTTGTCAATTTCTTCCTGGTTCAATTTTGGAAGTTTATAGTTTTTTAGGAATGCATCCATTTCATCTAGGTTGCTTAACTTATTGGCATATAACTGTTGATAATGACTTGTGACGATTGTTTCTATTTCCTTGGTGTTAGTTGTGATCTCTCCCTTTTCATTCATAATTTTATTAATTTGAGCTTTCTCTCTTTCTTTTGGATTAGTGTGGCCAATGGTTTATTGATTTTATTGATTCTTTCAAAAAACCAGCTTCTAGTTTCATTGATGCATTCTACTGTATCTCTAGTTTCTATCTCATTGATCTCTGCTCTAATCTTTATTATTTCCCTTCTTGTGTGTGGAGTTGGCTTAATTTGTTGTTGATTCTCCAGTTCTTTAAGGTGTAGAGACAGCTGGTGTATTCTGGATTTTTAAATTTTTTTGAAGGAGGCTTGGATGGCTATGTATTTCCCCCTTAGGACTGCTTTTGCTGTATCCCAGAGGTTTGGGGCTGAAGTGTCTTCATTCTCATTGGTTTCCCTGAATTGTTTTTAAGTTCTTCTTTGATCTCCTGGTTGATTCAAGCATTCTTAAGCAAGGTGGTCTTTAGCTTCCAGGTGTTTGAGTTCCTTCCAAACTTTTCCTTGTGATTGAGCTCCAGTTTCAAAGCATTGTGATCTGAGAATATGCAGGGAATAATCTCAATCTTTTGATATTGGTTAGCCATGATTTATGACCCAGTATGTGGTCTATTCTGAAGAAAGTTCCGTGTGCACTTGAGAAGAATGAGTATTCTGTTGTTTTAGGGTGGAATGTTCTGTATAGATCTATGAAGTCCATCTGGTCCTATGTGTCATTCAATGCTCTTATTTCTTTATTGATTTTCTGTTTGGATGATCTGTCTATTGCTGAGAGTGGCGTGTTATGATCTCCTACTAGTAATGTATTCAATCAATATGACTCTATCTTGATTAACAATTTTCTTATGTAACAGTTTTCTTATGGCTTTTCTTATGTAATTGTAATATTGGGGGGCATAAATATTTACAGTTGTTAGATCTTCTTGGTCTATAGACCCTTTAAGAATTATGTAGAGTCCTTCTTTATCTCTGACTACAGTCTTTAGTTTAAAATCTAATTCATCTGATATGAGAATTGCTACCCCAGCCTTCTTTTGAGGCCCATTGGCATGAAAGATACTTCTCCATCCCTTCACTTTTAGTCTGGGTGTATCCTTGGGTTCGAAATGGGTCTCTTGTAGAGAACATATGGATGGGTCCTGTCATTTTATTCAATCTGCAACCCTGTGTCATTTTATGGGCACATTTAGGCCATTCACATTGAGAGTGATTATTGAGAGATACGTTTTTATTGACATCATGTTACCTTTGAAGTCTTTCTTTCTGTAGATTGTCTCCATATATTTCTGTTAAATGATATTCTTAGGATTTTTCCTCTTTTATAGAACCCCCCCATAATATTTCCTGCAGTGTCGGCTTGGTGGTTGCATACTCTTTTAAACCTTGCAGGTCTTGGAAACTCTTTATCTCCTCCATTTTGAATGTCAGTCTTGCTGGGTAAAGTTCATGGCTTTATGTTCTTCTCATTTAGTGCCCTGAATACATATGTCCACTCCTTTCTGGCTTGCCAGGTTTCGGTGGACAGGTCTGATGTTATTCTGATGGGCTTTCCACTGTATATAAGGAACTTCTTTGTCCTAGCTGCTTTCAAGAAGTCCTGTCTACAATTATGATTCATCATTCTTACTATCAGGTGTCTTGAGGTCTTTCTAGATTCTAAAATCTTGGGGGAGACCGTTCTGCCTCTAGTACATGATCTCCGGTTCCATTCGCGAGATTGGGAAAATTTTCATGGAGAATTTGTTCAGCTATATCTTCTATTCTTCTTTCTTTCTCCTCCCCCTCAGGGATTCCAATAATTCTGACGTTGGAACGTATCATGGCATCATTTATTTCCCTGATTCTGTTTTTGTCGCTTCTAAGCTGTTTGTTCCAGGTTTCTTCCTGATCATTTCTCTCTATCTGTTTGTCCTCCAGATCACTAATTCTATCTTCTGTCTCAGTTACCCTAGCTTTTAGAGAACTTAGATTAGATTGGAACTCATTGAGAACATTGTGAACATCATCCCTGGTGGCTTTCACTTCTGCCCTAATCAATTCCATTTTGTCATCCATGGCTTTCTCCAACCTAGCTATTGCCTGGATAGTTGTTAGCCTGAATTCCCTTTCTGACATATTGTCTATGTCCATAGCCATTAGCTCTGTTGCATAAGTCTCAGCCTCTCAATTTTTCTTATGTTGGGCATTCCTCCTCCTATTCATTTTGGTGAGAGATGGCTGAATGGTTGTAGCTGGATGTAACGACCTTGGTGCAGGTAAGGTGAATCCTGGAATGCTTCTGAGCAATCAAGAGTCCCCACCCAAAAGAAAGAAAAAAGAAGGAAAAAAAATAAAAAGGAGAGAGAGAGAGAGACAGGAAAAAAGAAGAAAGATAAAATAAAAGAGAAGGCCCAGCCCAAATGGCCCCAGGGTAAGATTTATAAAGTATACTAACAAAAACAGACAAACAAAAAAACTGATAAAAGTAGGTGACAAGAAAAAAATAAACAAATAAATATATAAAAACAAAACAAAACAAAAAGAACCTCCTCAAAAAGAACCCCAAGTATAAGATTTATATACTAGCAGGACAAAAACAAATACACAGAAATACTGGCAGAAGAAAAAGATGGGAGAGTGATTATAAATTCTCAGTGTAGGCAAGGAAGGTTATTGTGATTCTTCCTGGATGTATCTTGATATCTTTGTTAAAAGACTCAGCTTTCCTAAGATAAAGGGGATTAAAAACTGGTTTACCTATAGGGGTAGCATTGATTGGGGAAAGGGGATTACCTTGAAGTTTCTCTATATGAATATTAAAAAAGAAAAAGAAAAAAAGAATAAACTAAACTAAAATAAAATAATTTTAAAAATTAAATTTAAAATTTAAAATTTAAAATTTAAAATTTAAAAATTAAAAATTAAAATTAAAATAAAATTAATTTTAAAAATTAAAAAATAGAAAAGCAAAAGAAAACACAGGTATATCTATAAAAAGTTCAAGTTAAAAGATTATTATGGAATTTGATGTACTGGACATCTCACTGTGATGGTAAATAGGTTAAAAAATTATCTATAAAAAAATGAACCAGAATAGTGTGAATGAATTAAAAATAAAAGTTGTATCTGTGAAGTAGTGGCGATTGTTCTCTGGTCTTTTTTTTTGCATTGGCTTTCTGGGGGAGGGGCCTGCCACATGATTTTTCAGGCAGTGTTCCCTGAGTTAAGTCCTCCTGCCCCCATCAAAGGGGTGGGCTCTGAGGAAACCCGATTTTTCAGGCTTTTGTTCTCTGAAGGTTGGTTTGTTTATTTATTTTCTCTCGCCTTGGCAGCTTTTGATGGTTTTTGGAGGTTTAAAGGAAACAAACTGCCCCCAGACCTCCCTCTCAGAAGCCTCAGTCTGGGTGCTCCAGAGCACATAAATTCCCCCTCGGCTGCTGGCAGAGCACGTTCCCAGTCATGGTCTCTGGGGTCATAGGAACTCCTGCTTGTATCCAAAACCACGATAGCCACAGCTGTCTGGGCAGCTCCAAACCGCCAGAGAGGTTCCAAAGGTTCCAAGCAGTGATAGCGCACTGAGATTTTCCCGCTGGCCTAGTCTGGGAGTGCTCAGACTCTCTAGGTCTGAGAGAGCGCTGGCTGGTGCCTGCACGCACCTCTCTCAGGGGTGGTGTGGGCACTACTCAGACTCTGGTAGCACGGCACGTGCATGGAGAGTGCAAAATGCTGTGGTTCTGTGGGCCAGCGAGGCTCCCTGCCCCTCACAGGAGCCACCACCCAGATGCTCTCAGGCACGCTGGCGGCTCAGGGACCAAGACCTGCCTTCTTCGCTGCTCAGCAGCACTTCACTGCTCTCTCTGGCTCAGCACCAGGGGTGGTTGTCCTGGGTCCTGAGACTTAAGCCCCTGTCCCTAACCACCCCAATTCCCACAATTCCCCCCCCCCACAATCCTTTGCTCTTTTTGAGTGCTTTCAACCAGACTCCAAGTTAATGCTGGTCCCCAGTCACAGGGCACTCTCATATTGGGATATTACTTTCCAATGGTTCACTTCTGGTGGCTCCCTTCCCCTTTTGTTTATCTTGCGATATCAGTCCGATGTTCCCACTCCACTTTACCTGCCCACTGGCATCATCTGCCCCCAAAGAGATCCAGAAGTGTCTAATTATAATCTCAGGCTGATTTCATGGGTGATCAGAGTTCTTTGGTAGGTAATCCGCTCCTTTTAGGGAACAGGTTGAAACGGTGCCTCCTCCTACTTCCCCGCCATCTTCTATGTCTAGGTTTTAGATACTAAAATGTGGAATAATTTAGATCTCATAATTGATGAAACAAGTTTTTTCAACTATTATGTACTTCTTCCAATGTTATGACAAAAATTCAGTCTCTCTCCAAAATTAAGTGTACCTTTCACTGTGGACTATAATGTGATGATGGCTCAGACACATTTTGTCCCAGCACATATAGTGATTTGAACATAAGCCTGACATTAGACTACCTTGGTATAGATCCAAAATCATCCACTCATTAGTTTTATGACTTTGACAGATTATTTAACCCCTATAAGCCATTGTTGTTGTTATTGTTGATGTTGTCTTTTAATCTATGAATATGGACATAATTTCATTTACTCACCAGATTGTTCTGAGAACTAAAAATAATTGCTTTCTTCCAAAGAAGACATACCCTTCTGGTACATGAAAACTTTTTAATGATTATCTGACAATGGAAAGAATTAGGGAAATAAATTTCCAGGATTTCAAATATGTATGTATGTGTACTTTTTGTTATAAATATGTATATATTATGATATATATATATATATATAAGTATATTCCATATGCTCATCCTTAATAATTATCTGCCAGAAACTCTCCTGCCCATTTCTTTTCCATACTCAGCTGCCATAAATTGGAGCTTATTCCCTATCTTTAAAAATAAGGAATGCCTCTAACCTCTTCGTGGCAATCTGTTCTGGCCAATTAAATTAAAATTAGTCACACAGGGTGCCAGGGTGGCTCAGTTGGTTAAATGGCAGGCTTTTGATTTCAACTCAGGTCATGATCTTGGGGTTTGGGACTGAGCCCTATATTGAGCTTCCCACTCAGTGGGAAGTCTGCTTGAGGATTCTCACTCCCCCTCTCCATCTACCCCTCCCCCTACTCATTCTCTCTCTCTTTCTCTCTCTAATAAATAAATCTTTTTTAAAAAGTAGTCACAGAAGGAATTTTAAATTTTGGTATATTATCAAAAAAGTGAACCACACTAATGATTAACAAATTATTTTTTATAAGTTAGGTGATTTTGCTTTTTTGTTTGTTTGTTTCAACATGGTGAAGGAAAACTTCATCTAAAGACAGTCAAAAGGCATACATTCTTTTTTTTTTAATTTATTTATTTGTCAGAGAGAGAGAGAGAGAGAGAGAGCACAGGCAGACAGAGTGGCAGGCAGAGGCAGAGGGAGAAGCAGGCTCCCTGCCGAGCAAGGAGCCCGATAAGGCATACATTCTAATGGTAGATTATTATATAATTTTTGACATGTAACCTTGGAGTTCAGAATGACATTTTTGAATGACATGTCTATACTCCTTTTTTATCCACTTATTCATTGTTTTCTTAAGAACTTGTTACTATTTCTTAGGATGATGTAGGGCATTAAGTCACTAAGACATTTTACTGATACTGCACATATTTAAAGTTCCATTAAAAATTTTAATGTTACTATTTCTACTAAAGCAGGAATTTTAACTTGTTTTTATCTATTTCTGCATGTAATAGCAAACTTAATACCATTTTAAAATGTTTGCCAAATTAAAAATAAAATTGCAAAGAGGATGTTATTGAAGCCTTTTAGAGAGTAAGTTTACAAAAATGGGAAGAACGTTGATGTAGACAATACCTAAGATGTATTGAATAGTTACCATTTTCAGTTGCTGATTTCATGGAGCACTGGGTGTGGTGTAAAACTATGAATTCTGTTATGCTGAAAAGAAATTAAAAAAAAATAAAACTGAAGTACAAAAAAAAACAAAAACAAAAAAAAGTAAATATTTTATCTCACTTATTTTTCATAACAGCTCTGTTTTATTATACAACAGATGAGAAAATTAATGAGTGGAGAGGTAAAGTAATATACCCACTCCTATACAACTAATAAATATGTGTATCTGGTTTTAATGCAGGTCCTTTGACTTAAAGTCTGTGCTCTTAACATTTATGGTGCACTTCTTTCTGAGTTTTTAAGGAGTAAGTGCCAAGTAAATGGTAACCATTATTTTAATCATCATCATCAGTAGTAGTAATTGTATGAATAGAATTGTGATATCTAAAAAAATTACCATTGGGGCGCCTGGGTGGCTCAGTGGGCTAAAGCCTCTGCCTTCAGCTCAGGTCATGATCCCAGAGTTCTGGGATTGAGTCCCGCATCGGGCTCTCTGCCTGGTGGGGAGCCTGCTTCCTCCTCTCTTTGCCTGCCTCTCTGCCTACTTGTGATTGCTGTCTGTCAAATAAACAAATAAACAAATAAAAAATAATAAAAAATAAAAAATACTTTTACTTATAAGACTAAAATTTCTGATTTTGAATTATTATTTTTGTAATTGTCCAGCTCTCATTTTTGCATCATTGTACAAGCATAGACTATAGCACAAATGACCAAAAATATTTTCTAGATAAAGGATTAAGTGGATGAGCACCCAAATAAGTAAACAACTTTTGAAACATGTAGTTTCAGAATTATATATAATTTTTTCTTGGCATTACCATCACAGTATGCCAGGCTACGTGTTTCACTATAACAGAAGAAGTATGTGCTAACTGAATGATACATCTTACGTCATCTTAATAATAGGGGCACCTGGGTGGCTCAGTGGGTTAAAGCCTCTGCTTTCAGCTCAGGTCATGATCCCAGGGTCCTGGGATCGAGCCCCACATCCGGCTCTCTGCTCCGCAGAGAGCCTGCTTCCTCCTCTCTCTCCCTGCCTGCCTCTCTTGCCTACTTGTAATCTCTGTCTGTCAAATAAATAAATAAATAAAATCTTAAAAAAAAAAAGAGTAAGGAATAATAGGATATATGGGTTAACATGCTTTTTGAGAAAGTCCCTTGTATGAATTTTTCTTATATAGTGATAGATTTTCCCCCTACTAGTTCATTATATTGACCCACACTTCTTGCGGTATGTATGTACTAAGTGAACACCTTATTTGGCTTTGTGTATTATCTGTGGCCATACTTTATATGAAGTTAAGTGACACAGAGAGGAGAATCCTCCTACACCCTTCTACCATTTTGCCAATATCTTAGAAAATGTTTTATAAGGTTATTAAACTGTTTAACACTGACTACTCAAGAAAATAATCTGTTTTATTGAAACATCAAAAGAAGGGTTGTCATGGTCAAATGTTTGGAGACTGCATACCCCTCTTTATGAATCATAATACATGTTAACAATTGAATGTTTCAAATAATTCTGGTAATAAATAGATATGATTAAATTTCCTTACTGCAATGTTTCTCAAAATTACTGATTATGTAATGGCTATTAGTAACTTTTAGAATTAATGTTTTAATATGTAGGATTTGAGAATAAAATTTGTATGTTGTCAGAATCAATGCAAGAATTTTAAAAATAATTTAATAGATAAACAATTCAGCTAGTGAGCTGCCATGATATAAATCATAAATGATGTTCTTTTCATGAGGAAACAAAATGATGTTTTATTACAAAAGCTCTGTGACCTTTAGCCAGTTATTTAACATCTCTATCCTCTGTTTACTCCTACCTTAAAAAGCTGTGAAACAGAGCAAATGCCAGATTGAATACAAAAAAGCAGAAGCATGGCCACACATTGCGAATATAGTGAAGTTTTACTATGATGATGATGATGATGATGGATAGAATTCTGAAATATATATTTTTTATGTTCTCTTGGGGCCTTGGATACACATAAGACATTAAATTCTACATATTATTTTAAAAATTATTCATCTTTACAAATTATTATAAATATCTTTATAAATTATTCATCTTTATATTGGTCTATAAATTATTTGTCTATATACAGAATGGGTAGATTCATATTTTAAATAAGTTTAGAAATTCATCTTTCTAGTATTGTAGACACTTGGATAGATATTGCTTTGTGTCTCTCATCTATCTATCTATTCATCCATCCATCTATCTATATCATCTACCTTTTCTATCTCTTTCTATTTTTATAATACAGATGAATAAGCAATTGAAATGTCTTTGCAAAATTAATATTATAAATTAGAATGCTTGTTGAAACACTCTTTGAAGATTAAAGAGAACTACAAGAATTTCCATTTTTTAAACTTGTCAGCTCATATTTTAAAATCTCGAGTTTTTACTTGTTTTTCTGTCATGGAGCTAAGTAATAAGCTAGAAATTGCTGTGGTGGGAAACATAATGTCTGCTGTGCCATTCAGCATGGAAAGGAAATCACCTGTGGCTAGTTTGAAGTTTGTTCCTGAAATAGATGGGGATCTGTCATCACCTGCCTGATGTGATAGAGACCCAACAAATCCTTTTATCTCAGCTGTGTTAGTGAGAGGGCCTTTGTTTAATCATGATGAGAAAGGATCCCAGGGTAAAAAGGAAATGGGTTCCCCGCAGAATCGAAGCCTCCAAATACCCATAAAAAATGTATGCAGGTAAACATCATTTATACAGTATTGCTTTATAGCAGATTATAGGGCTCATGTTGTGTGCCAAAAACTCCATGGGGGAATCAGGAGGAAAACAAAGTTTCTATTTCTTTGGAAGCCATTTCAGGGTAACACAGCTAAAACAGTTGCTAGAAGTAATCCCTGAACAGAATTTGAAATTACATTGCTTTAAAGAACAACAGATACCAACGAGTATGAAATTTGGCACAATTTTCTAAATTACATGTATTTTAGATTCTAAAAATATCAATTCCAAATATCATGAATACATCTCTCTAACTGTGATTTTTCAAAGGAATGATAAAAATATTTACTTTTAAATATAACATATTTAGATAATGTTCTATCAATAAAAAGTAGAGAGGCAGATATATAAAACATATTTTTAAAAAACCAAATTTTCCATCTTATGATATTCATCAATCACTCATGATTCATCAAATATTACAGTAGTTATGTTATAATTACATCAGAGTAATTACACTGTAATAAAAAAACTCTATATAATTGTGTGTATGTGTGTGTGTGTGTTTTCCAACAGACTTACAGAGGCTTAGGCTAGTAGATGACAGCCAAAACTATAATCAACAATAAAGTTTAAGTTGTGCAGAAAAGGAGAATATTGCCACATGCATAGCTGTCAAGATTAGAGAATTATGATGAAAAATGCACACTTAAGGAAGCACAATTCATGACATCGATTGCAGTAGTATAATTGTGATTTATAAAAAAGTGTTGGCTTTCTCTGTGTTTCTTAATTCCTTGTATTATTTATTATTTTTCCATTCTAGTTATTTTCCAAATAAAGGAATTATTTGTTAATATATCATAGTCACACGTAGACTTGAAAATTAACATAATGAGTCTCCAAGAAAAAGGAAACCATAGAAAAATTTTTAAATACCACTTTTCAGTAGCTCACATGGAAATGAAAATTAACTCTTCCAGTATCTTATTTTGTACAAATAGAATCATACTATCCTATGGCTCAAAATATAAATTTATAGAATGAAGCCAATCTTATTCTAAGCCATTAAAATATGATTTGTAATAAGGATGACAATTTTCATTGCAATGAAACAGATACAGTAGCTAGTCATTAAAATATGTAATCAATACAAATTTTGGATTGAAAACATACATTTTTCTGAAAGTCAAGACTTGATACTGACCTTAAGTCAAATAAAGAAAAGTGATAAGTTGGCAAACAATGTGCAATTAATCAATGACTTTGATGCCTTTAAACCCACTATAAGGCATTCAAAAATGTAATATTTACTATTTGAAACCGAACTACTACCAAAAATCCTCATAGTATATTGGTGATGTGGAAGGCAATTAGAACAAGGGAAATCTGAAAGTATTTTAAAAGTGATTATTTATCAAGAAAAGTAAAATACACAAGACTAGGATATCTGTTTTAAGGCATCTAAATTTAAATGTAATCAAATAGGGTGTAGGAAAATCATCCATTTCATTCTTCTGCATGTGGCTGTCCAATTTGCTCAATACTATTTGTAGAAAAGATTGTCTTTTTTCTATTGGATATTCTTTCCCTCTTTGTCAAATATACTTGACCACAGAGTTGAGGGTCCATTTATCAGTTCTCTGTTCTGTTCCATTTTGATCTATGTGTCTGTTTTTGTGGCAGTACCATACTGTCTTGATGACTACAATTTTGTAATACAGCTTGAAGTTCAGAATTGTGATGGTTTGGATTGGTTTGGATTTGGTTTTATTTTTCAACTTTCTTTTGGTTATTCAGGGTCTTTTCTGGTTCCATATGAATTTTAGGGTTATTTGTTCCAGCTCTGTGAAAAATTCTAATGGCATTTTGATAGGGACTATATTGAATGTACAGATTGCTCTTGGAAGAATAGACACAGCAACTTCTGGCTAGACATGCCTCTGAAGGCAAGGGAAGCAAAGGCAAAAATGAGTTATTGAAACTTCATCAAGATAAAAAGCTTTTGCACAGCAAAGGAAACAATCAACAAAACCAAAGGACAACTGACAAAATGGAAGAAGATATTTGCAAATGACATATCAGATAAAGGGCTAATATCCAAAATATATAAAGAACTTATCAAACTCAACACCCAAGGAAAACATAATCCAATCAAGAAATGGGCAGAAAACATGAACAGACATTTCTGCAAAGAAGAGATCCAAATGGCCAAAGGGCACATGAAAAAATGCTCATCACTTGGCATCAGGGAAATACAAATTAAAACCTCAATAAGATACCACCTCACACCAGTCAGAATGGCTAAAATTAGCGAGTCAGGAAATGACAGATGTTGTTGAGGATGCAGAGAAAGGGGAACACTCCTACACTGTTGGTGGGAATGCAAGCTGGGGCAGCCACTCTGGAAAACAGTATGAAGGTTCCTCAAAAAGTTGAAAATAGAACTACCCTATGACCCAACAATTGCACTACAGGGTATTTACACCAAAGATACAAATGTAGTGATCTGAAAGGGCACCTGCACCCCAATGTTTATAACAGCAATGTCCACAATAGCCAAACTATGAAAAGAACCCAGATGCCCATCAACAGATGAATAGATAAAGAAGATGTGGTATACACACACACACACACACACACACACACACACATATATACAGTGGAGTACTATGCAGCCATCAAAAACTGAAATCTTGCCATTTGCAACGACATGGATGAAACTAGAGGGTCTTATGCTAAGTGAAATAAGTCAACCAGAGAAAGAAAATTATCTTATGATTCCACTCAAATGTGGAATTTAAGAAACAAAACAAGAGCATAGAGGAAGAGAGGGAAATATAAAACAAGATACAATCAGAGAGGGAGACAAACCATGAGAAACAAACTGAGGAACAAACCAGGAGAAACAACTGAGAACAAACCATAGGAAACAAACTGAGGGTTGCTGGTGGGGAGGTGGGTGAGGGGATAAAGTAACTGGGTGATGGATATTAAGGAGGGCATGGGATATGGTGAGAACTGGGTGTTATATACAACTGATAAATCACTGAACTTGAGCTTTGAAACTAATAATACACTATATGTTAATTAATTGAACTTAAATAAAAGAAAAATTTAAAATGTAGTAAAACAGTCATTCAACATGTACTTTTCAGCAAAAAACAATTTTGCTTTTTAAAAAAAATTTTTTTAAAGATTTTATTTATTTATTTGACAGAGAGAGAGATAGAGAGCACAGGCAAAGGGAGAAGCAGGCAGAGGAAGAAAGAGAAGTGGGCTGCCGGTTGAGCAAGAAGCCAGACATGGAACTTGATCCCAGGACTCTGGGATCATGACCTGAACCGAAGGCAGCTGCCTAACCAACTGAACCACCCAGGCATCCCAATATTGCTTTTTTTTTTTTTGTATGATTTCAACATAAAGATAGTCTGTTGAACAAAAGTTAATATTATACCATCATAAATAAATACTGAATATTATTCAGAAAGAACAACACACACAAACAATTTGATAGATATACTATGTATAATTGTGCACTAAAATCATGATAATTTATTTCATTTTATTCAAACTCTGCTTGCTTCTCAGATGTTTAAAAGTAAGGTAAGAGGGGCACCTGGGTGGCTCAGTGGGTTAAAGCCTCTGCCCTCGGCTCACGTCATGATCCCAGGGTCCTGGGATTGAGCCCCGCATCGGGCTCTCTGCTCAGCGGGGAGCCTGCTTCCCTTCCTCTTTCTCTCTGCCTGCCTCTCTGCCTACTTGTGATCTCTGTCAAATAAATAAATAAAATCTTTCAAAAAAAAAAGTAAGGTAAGAAATGACATGTTTTATGTGAAATGTATTTAAATGTAAATTTAATTAAGGACTAAAAAGTAGCATTAGAAAATAACTAAGTAATATTTGATTTACAGAGAGAGGAACTGGACACTTAAGAAAACAGCTCAAATACAAATATTAAAATATATATTATCAAGAAAATATTTAATAACATTAAGATTCTCATAGTATTACATTTTTAGTTATAATGTCTAGAGATAAGAAGCAAAACTTTTGAAAGCATTTTACTTTTATAAATTTGGTATACAGTTTCAAAACAGTAAACATGTAAGAACATAAATACAGCACTTTAGCTCCAGTGAAATAAACCAGTTATGATTGCTAACAGAAACAATCTGTGCTTATAGCATTTTAAAAGATCTTACAATTAGAAGGAATATTAGTGATTATCAACCTCCTACTTTCATTATAAACTGGGACTCACAGTTTAGTGATTGTAGGTAAACAAAGAAGACATCCAAATGGCCAAAGGACACATGAAAAAAATTCTCATCTTCACTTGGCATCAGGGAAATACAAATTAAAACCTCAATAAGATACCACCTCACACTAGTTAGAATGGCTAAAATTAGCAAGTCAGGAAATGACAGGTGTTGGCCAATGGTCATTCCAAAACCTATTAGTACCCTTCTCTGTGCTACAAATCTGGTACAAATACATATATATATATATATATATATATATATATATATATGTGTGTGTGTGTGTGTGTGTGTGTGTGTGTGTGTGTGTATTAGGAAGGTAATTAAAGACTTATTTTAAATATTAAGAAATATTTTAAATATTAAGAAAAATATTTTGGAGGCTTATTCAAAAGAATAGTAGATGACATATAGATTTTAATCTAAGATTCATAAATATATTTTCTGTCATATGAAATATATTCATAAATATATTTTCAGTATGATATACTGTAATATAAAACTCCTTTCCCATGTTCTGTAAACATTTTCCCTTTTGAAGGAAAAGATTAAAATTAAAATCATTTTTATTAATGAACTATATGATCTGGTATATATATGTTTTGTTTTTAATTGATTTATGTAATGTGTGAAAATTCTGAAAGTCTATGCCTCATATTTATGTAGATTTTGAAGAGCAATGACAAAACATACATTTTAAGCCCACCATCCAATCCAAGAACTATTGAATTAACCCATGATGAAAGTGGCCTCTGTGTTCCTCTCTAAACTCTTTTCTCTGGGAATTTCAATAGTTTTCTTTAACTCACTGAGTTTTATTAAGTACTTAAGTACTAGTTCTTCTGGACTTTTACAGGAATGTTTGACTATATTTATTCTTCATGTACCTTTGTGGGTTTGGAGGTGTGCCTGTCTATGCATGTAGTCTGGTAAAACCTGAAAAATCACCTAATTATATTTAAAATCAATGATTGTTTAGAAATGCCAATTACAGGGACGCCTGGGTGGCTCAGTTGGTTAAGCGGCTGCCTTCGGCTCAGGTCATGATCCCAGCGTCCTGGGATGGAGTCCCACATCTGGCTCCTTGCTTGGCAGGGAGCCTGCCTCTCCCTCTGCCTCTGCCTGCCACTCTGTCTGCCTGTGCTCCCTCTCTGGCTCTCTCTCTGACAAAAAAAAAAAAAAAAAAAAATCTTAAAAAAAAAAAAAAAAAAGAAATGCCAATTACAGTCTTCCCAAAGAAGGCCACTTCAAATCTACACTAATGAAAAGAAAGAAGCAGATTATATGTCCTCAAAATTTAGTTAATATTAACAATGACTAAAAAATCATTTAAAGTCTCATAACATTTTCTAAACTTTTTTTTTTTTTTTAAATCAAGGGCTTCCATTACCTCTGCTTCTAGTGGCATGATTCAATTTGTACCTGAACATGGCACCTTTTCAATAATATGCAATAGATCGGGGCTCCTGGTTGGCTCAGTCTGTTGGGCATCTGACTCTTGGTTTTGGCTCAGATCATTATCTCATGAGTGCTGAGATCGAGCCCCTCATCAGCTCTGTGCTCAGCAGGAGTCTGCTTGGGATTCTTTCCCTGTCCCCACCCACTTTTCTCTCTGTCTCTCTCGCTAAAATAAGTAAATAAATCTTTAAAAAATAATATACAATAGATCACTTGATAATGGATAGTAATTTCACACAAAAGCCTTATGAATAATATTCAGTGTTAGAGAAAATTATAGTACTTATCTAATTTTACTGCTCTGTCCAATAAATTATTTTGCTATCATAGATTACTAAAAAGGAATATTAATGACATTAGTACTCTTTTTGTTTGTTTAAGAGAATAAACAGACAAAATGTAGGCAGTGTTTCTGTACTATTGGATTCATTTTTGTTTTATTATAGTATTGAGAGATTCATCGTTAAATTTGAAAAAGTAGTAGTTGCAGTCATAGACTCAGCATGCCCATCTCATTTTTACTGCCTTTCTCCTCCTCTTGTTTCCTTTGTAACATTCACCCTTGCAAGCAGTCAGTGACAGGAAGAACCAGATTAAATGTGCCAAACTCTCGGTTTCACTTATTTTCTCACAATTATGTGATCATCACGCTGAGAAAAGCACTTGCTGGGGAGTGACATTTAAATTCCCTTTCACCAAAGCTACTATTACCCTACTCAGTGTTGCCTTTTAAGATACCTCTTGAGGCATCTGAGTGACTCCTGTAGATGCCATTACTAGTTCGGAAAAAAAATTTATTTTACAAAGTGTTGCAGATGGTATATTTCTAAGGGAAATATAGAACATATTGTTTATTTCTGAATAAAAAAATATACTTAATGATGAGGAATTATAACTTCTAAAAGTACCTTTTGATTAACAGTACATGTTTTTCTTGCCCTCCAAAAGTTAGTGTTCTTATGAAACTGTAAGCCAAAATGGTGTAAAACAAAGAAGCAATTACACTTAAGTTACATGAAAAATTTTTTGAACTTTCCCAGACTCAAAAAATAACATCTCTTGGGCTTTCCTGAGACCCTAGGACACATCTAGCTAACAGATGTACAAAATAAACTGAGATAAAGCACAGATGCTCAGAGACAGTTCAAAGCTATGGCAGCTTGATGCCGAGATGCTGAGTGTAGTTCCAGGGAAGGAGGTTGGTGGTGTCACTCTCACTGCTGGGCTGCACACGGCCTCTAATGGCTCCCTGAAAAACAAATGCTGAACACTATTTTGGCTTTTCACCTTTTTCTTTTTTAATAAAGGTGACAATCCCTTTTGGGTTGCTTCAGGTTAGCAAAAACAAGTACTAACATAGGTCTTTCATAAAAGCTAAGTGGCTTTGAAAAGTTGGGGATACCTGCATATATATATATGTATACACAGACACACACACACACACTCACACTCACATATTGCAATAATATATTGAGCAAAACTATAAACATTTGTTGAGTGTTTATTTTGAACAAGGCATAACTCCACATATCTTGAGAGTAAAAAAAATATGAATGAGACATAATATCTGTCTTTTTAAGAAACCATGATCTATTAAGGAATCCCTAAACACATTCTCTAAAGTATTAGGTTTATCAAAGTTGTATATTGTTAACCACCTGAGACAAAGATTATTAGAAAATATTTTGAATAGCAATATTTAATTAAATGTCCTAGGTAGAATATCACTAGAATAATGCAGCCCTAATATTTTTTAATATTTCATTTTGCTTATTGCTAATTATGTAATCATAATATTAAATGTGTAAAAATAAGAAGTAGTTTTTTACCTAATAGTTACGTAGATGAATCGTATAAGGCTTATGTTAAGTACATGTTATATGATTCTATTTACATGGAATGTCCAGAATAAGCATATAGAGACAGAAACTGTGTTTATGGTTGCCTAGGCCTGGGGGTTGAGGGAATGACACTTAATTGGTACATGTTTTCCATTTGGAGGGAATGAAAATAGTCTAGAATTCATTGCAGTGATGGATGCATAATTCTGTGAATATACAAAACTCCTTGGATTATACACCATAACTGGATAATTGCATGATATAAAAAATTATATCTCAAAGTTGTTAAAAATTATCTATTACTTCCATCATGGGAACATCAACTTTTCATGTACTTTATCTAAAATAGGAATTAAATAGAAGTTTTTCACATGGATTATTTACTCCTTCCTTTTCCTATCATCACGATTGCCATCATCATTTCATCATCATTATTTTCAATGACATTTATCAACAATTTCTGTTAATTTTAAGCCTCATTATAAAAAAGAAAGTGGAAAGGGTATTAGCACTTTTTAGTGTCTTTACAACAATGCATTGGCTTTAAGGAATCAGGGATGACTCAAGATACATTAAAACTTTTATTTCTGCTTTGTTCTTATAATTCATTTGCAGTTGATCCATTATTTGCTTTCCAAATATCCCTTAACTCTCTTTTTTTTTCTTTATAAAATGAAATTTTCTTAAGGTATTCACTCTTCTCTCACCTGATGTAGGTGAAATGATATTATCTCCTATTTCAGAATATCTTTAGATTATTCCAAATGAATTAGTTCATTGTTCACCTTTATAACCATAAGTCCAGGGGTTAAAACAGCCTTAATGTATTACTATTAGCTTGACTGAACAGATTTTCCATCTATATCAGTTAATGTTCTAAGATGTTCTCTGATTCAAGCAGAATAATTCATTAAAGGCTGTTAGCCCAAAGGATTTTCTGGGACATTTGGTGGGTTTACAAGCATCGTAGTCAAAAGCACTACCCAAATTACAGTATCTAATAGCTGGTGTGGAGAACCTGACACCAAAGTGGTTTGGTAAGGGCTTTTCACTCACCACTGCAGGTTCTCGGAATATAGGTTGTTTTTAGAATTTCTTCCATTACGGTCTCTGAAACTTACATGTCTCTCAAAATGACTTTTTTCTTTTTTTTTTCACAGATTTTATTTATTTATTTGTCAGAGAGAGAGAAAGAAAGAGAGAGAGAGCACACAAACAGGCAGAGGCTGAGAGAGAAGCAGGTTCCCTGCCAAGCAAGGAGCCCGATGCGGAACTCGATTCCAGGACCCCACTGAGCCACCCAGGCGTCCCAAAATGACTTTTTTTTTATCACAATCTTCAATTTAGTGGTCACATGGGTGTAATTTCTCTATGGAACCCAGGTTAAACACCTGCTGTTAAGGATGGCAAAGTGAGGATAGGGGCACACATTTTATAATACTGGAATCCTACCACTTTCCAGTGCATGGATTTTCCCTTGCAATTTGTATGGACACACATATGCCCTAGTTTAAGCATGGCTCTCCTTTGAGACTTTCAATTGAATACATGCATACATAATTTATAATATATTATAAATCATATATTTAGTATTTATTTAATATTATTTACTATTTATTTTTAATTTATATTTAAATCATAAATTATATATATATAATATAACATATTTATAATTTACTTATTATTATTAATGATTATTTAATATTTATATATATTTAATATATATTTAACTTACATATATTAAATATATATATGGAATTTATATTGCTAGCCCAAAATGTTACCCTGCCAATTAAAAGCTTGGCAGTATATAGATAACAGGGCCAAAGCAGCTCCTTTCAAAAAACAACATAAAGCCAGGGCGCCTGGGTGGCTCAATGGGTTAAAGCCTCTGCCTTCGGCTCAGGTCATGATCCCGGGGTCCTGGGATCAAGCCCCGCATCAGGCTCCCTGCAGGGAGCCTGCTTCCCCCTCTCTCTCTGTCTGCCTCTCTGCCTACTTGTAATCTCCGTCTGTCAAATAAAATCTTAAAAAAACAACAACAACATAAAGCCAACGTAATCAACTTGTGTGAGATAGTATTTTCCACTTTACAGAAGAAAGAACTGAGTTTTGAAGTTGGCACTTTGTTTTAATCATACATGTAGTAATTACAGTTTGGCTTTTCTCTGGTTCAAACTATGCTTGCTTTTTCTCCCAGTGCTCTCAATAATAATAACATAGAAATGAAAAATCTTGGTACTTCTGTTATTTGGCAGCTAAGTCTATCATGGCAAAGTATTATTTGTATTGTCTCATTACAATGTGTACATTTCATTCCCTATTTCATCTAAAACTCCATTTTCTGACACTATTTTAAAGAGCTTTAGAATCCTGCATGTTTAGTCCTGCTTGCCCCACCCAAAATACTTTATTGAACATATGTAGCCTAATTGGATTTTAAAATACCTGTCTTAAGGAAATTGTATATGAGGTCAAATATACTATTTTTATAATAAACATTTATTTCCTGGAGTACTATTTTTTAAGGGAGGGGGGCTTCAGGAAAAGGGACAGAGAGAGGGGAGAGAGAATCCCAAGCAGGCTCCACACCCAGCATGGAGGCCAGCATGGAATTTGATCTCACAACCAAGAGGTCATGACATGAGCCAAAATGAGTCAGACACTTAACTGACTGAGCCACCCAGGCATCCCACCTGAAGTACTTTAGATAACACTTATGTGCTGGATTTTAAAATTATTATTATTTTGCAGTATAGCTGAGGATAAAAGTTACTTTACAGTGTGTTGTTCTGACTTATATACATATATTTTTTTAAATTTTCATCTTATTTCTTGGGTAATGTATACGACTTTTCTCAGCATGCAGACTGAAAAGAGAAAGTTTTATTTTTCACTGTGTTTGCGATGCTGAGAAACCACCAGATCCCTAACATAAATCATCTCTTTCTTGCATTTGTATTAATTTCTAACTTGATTCTATAATACTATATATTACTATAAAAGATATCAGATGACTCAGTGGGTATTATTGACAGGACATTACATTTCTACATAACTTTAGCTCACTTACTCTATTTGCATTCTAAAGAATGTTCAAACTATATATATATATATAGTTTTTATTACCATGGATCATTGACGTGAATATTTATTAGAACAATATAGTTCACCGTCAGTCTATACTGATATTGCTCAGTTTCCTTATACACAATGACACATTACTGTTCAAATCAGATATGCCAATAATTTTTATTCACACAAATTGGATGGACAAAGTGTAATATAAAAAGAAAATAATTTTAGAATATGAGAACTTTATTAAATAATAAATACAGAAGACAGATATATTCTTTCATGAGTTTCAGGATGATATATTTTATCATCCAATTATATGTTTAATTCTTTTCACTACAATATATAGCTAAATACCTCTTATCTTCAATTAATCAATATAAAACTCACGAATCATCTTCATTTATGTGAAAATGAATAATGTGATTTTCATTATCATTTAGAGATGTGATACAGAACCAGTCTAAATGGAAGGGTTTTTGTGTTTATTTATGCTAATACATTTTTGGCTCCTGTGTCAGTAGCTCTCTCAAATCTCACTTCCTGTCAACTGTCTTGACAATGTGAATGCTTCAATTACATATAAACCATGTAACTGCTAATTCTGCATTATATCACTCCAAAATGATATTGGCCACACGGAATGAATGGAGGCATCCTTAGTTATTTTCGTCAAATTAGTTTTCTGTTGTTAACGCACACGTATAGAATCTTACACACCATTCCTTTTTCACATACAAAAACAACATGTTTTGTTATAGGCTTCAAAAATCTATGTATTACAACTTTATGAATACTTGGTATTTAGTCTCTGATACAAAAAAAGAAAAAAAATTAAAATGAGCAACAGACAAAAACAATTCTGTGATGGCACTAAGGCCAAAGAGATTTCTTCTCCATTACTCATTCCAGTTCTGAGTCATTCATAAAGCAGGGCAATTGCCCTCGGCTGTATCCCATAGCCAAACCAGAAGTGACAGATTTCTGTGGTTAATTAATTGCAGTGGCTGCTTGGCCTGGCAATTCATTTTGTAGACTGCACCAGAATACCCTTAGAGGGCCCCTGTAGACAAATTAAAAAAAAAATGTATAGTCAATACTTGTTGATTATAAGACACTATCTTAAATTTCAATATGAAAAATCTTAAAATATACATTTCCCCAGAATTGCCTTTATTGCATATTTTAAAACTGAGTTTTAGTACTTATATAGTTTGGCAGATGGTAGTGTTAGATGCTGAAAATAAATGAGTATGACACTATTAAATTTTAATTTCTAATTAATGCACATGTATCAATACAATTAAATTGATTAGAAACAATAAATTTACTTAAAATTAAACATGACATATAAATTGTTATCTGCTCCAATATTTCTTATGTGTGACTGGCCTTTTAACTTCAAAATTCATGACTCCTTAAGGATTTGTTGGTATTTCTTTGACACTGTACAAGAAATATATACCGATGGTTTGATATCAATGAAAAATTAACTCTTATATGTCTTTTTCTCCAAATAATAACTATATACATCTTTCTCTAGGAAAAACATTTCCAACCATTCTACTGTTTATACTGACCTGGGAGCAGAATCACAGAGAAGTGGGCTAAAGTTTTCTTTTGGATAGTAGATCTTGAATACTAAGTTTTCAATGAAACTATAATTTGTCGGCTAGTATTTGTTGGCTTTTCTGTATTTATTTTTAGATACTTTGATATGACCACAGAATATTTTTTAAAAAGATGTCCCAAAATGAAAATGTTTTTATATTCATTTGTTCACATTTAATGTATATTATTTTCATATTATTCTAATTAACCAGAAATGTGTTGTCTTAGTTTTTTTAAACCATTTTTTCTTTAGTTGTTGTAGATAGCTTTTTCATGAAGGTGGAAGAGATTATATCAACTTGATACATTTTTTACTAAATAAAAATTTAATTTTTACCTTGCAGCAGAAAGACTAATGAGCCTTGACTGTGGTCAGAAAATGTGAATGAAAGAGTGATAGTATTTACTGTAATGACAGGATGGATAAGCATAAATTGTGAATGAGAAAATAGACCTTTTTTATTTTTAGCTTTTAACATGTAAATAATACCCAAGTCCAAGTGAGTTTTCTTGTTAAAATTTATCAAATGAGTGAAGGGTAAGTACAAGATATGAAGCTTATATTTTCAAAGAAATAAGAAATGTACACTCAAAGTTATCATTATTCTATAAGCTGGAGCTACTGTTAATTTCAAACATCATCAGTCAATGAAAAATTAAAGTTAATTAACATGCAATTATAGTAAAGGCAATGTATGTTATGTTCCTACTAGTTATGTATCGAAATCTCTAAGCTAGATTAAAATTTTATAAGGCTGCTACTCTTTAATTATTAATAATAGTGAATTTTACACTACATAAATTTCTATATTTTGTCAACTTTTTAAAAAAATGGTTTAATAAAATACAATTCATACATTGAGTTCTGTCTTTGTATAAAGAGACAGTATACATACTGGTTAGGAGTCCTAGAGAGTGGACTACAATCTGGAGCTGCATTTACATTCCTGTTTTACCACTGACCAGATCTATAACTTTGGGCAAAAGTCTCTGGATTTGGCTCTATTAGTTAAAATAGTATCATTAAGATAGTATCATTCTATCATAGGTTCTCTGGAGATTAAATGAGTCAGTTTTTTTTTTTAAACTTTCCTTTTATCTTTATTGCCCCATTAAAGAAACTTTTTGGATATTTTTTATCCTAACTCCTCACTATTAAATTTTTATACCATGAACGTTCTGTATATTGGCTTATACACTGTGGCCCTTTGGAGGGTCAGAAATTACTATAATATTGAAGATATTTTTCTCTCCTTCCACTTCAGAACCAATTTCTGCCTCTTGGGTAGATATGGCCCCTTGAGAATGTGTGCAATAAACTGAATTCTTATTGAATGTTTAAACTATTATCAATCAGTGTATTAATACATGTTAGATACTATTATCATCATCATTATTATTTATATGGGCCACTGACACAAATTTGTACTAACAATTGCATATATATATATATTTCGTTGTACTGTTTTGACTAAAACGTTTTATTGAAGACACATATTATGTATGGGAAAAAATAACAATTTTACTTAATTTTTAGTGACTCTAAATATGTATTTATAACACTTTTTCACTTTGGAGGTAATATTTTATTTTTTTAAGATTTTATTTATGATAGAAAGAGATAGTGAGAGAGGGAACACAAGCATGGGGTAGCTGAAGAGGGAGAAGCAGGGCTAGATCTCAGGATGCTAGGATCGTGCCCTGAAGCAAAGGCAGATGCTTAATGACTGAGCCACCCAGGTGTCCCTAGAGGCAATATTTTAACCTACAAGTAGTAACAAATTTATTAGTTATGGAGACAAGTGATAGAGCTATAAATAAATGCCAAATCTAATTTTAGGGTGAGTAAAAGTCTGGGTAAAGAATGAAGGCATTCTATGCATTCAGATTAATTCCACTTTGGCAATGGTTAGGAGTAATTTCTGTATCATAAGGACACAAAATCATAACTCAGAAAAAAGTGAAAGGTGAAAAATACAATAAAAACTGTCATCCAGGGGTGCCTGGGTGGCACAGTAGGTTGAGTGTTGGACTCTTGATTTCAGCTCACATCCTGATCTCAGGGTCAGAAGATCCAGATTAGGCTCTGTGCTAAGGGTGGAGTCTGGTTGAGATTCTCTCTTCCTCTCCCATTGCCCCTCCCTGTCATGCTTTCTCTCTCTCTCTCTGAAATAAATAAATCTTAAAACAAAACAAAACAAAATAAACCTGTCATCCCATTGGACCTAATGGACGCACAAAATTTTTCAATATGTCCTTTTTACATGGCGGGGGAGTGGTGTCCCATCAGCATTTTCAGGATTTCCTGCTCTCTTTCTGTTAATTTCTGTCTCTTTTCTGTCTAATTTTTAAATAATCACAAGGCATCAGGATGATATCTGACAAAAAGGCACCAGTTTTATTTAAAACATTCAGAGAACTTCTTTCTGAATGCCACTGAAATTCTTGAAAGAGCTAGGAGACAAATAGCTATTTTATGTCATAAGTTTTATTACAATAAATAGCTCTTACTGAATCTAATTAATAAGTGAGTACTAATGATATTCTGAGAAGTCTAGTAAACAAGCAGGTCACTGGGTGCTGTACTCAGATAGGAGGACTGATGCTAATACCAAGGCCAGTATTTTTCTCACTTTCTTGTATGGCAAAAAAAAGATTAGGTTAGTGCAAATCTTTCAAAGTCTTTCAAATGTCTAGTATGGGCTAATAGAACCAAGTAAAATCTTACAACTTACATGGTTCGGTTCACAAAATGCATTCACTCACCTACAAGAAGGATACAAATGTTCCTTAAGGTACTTGAGTAGATTAAAAAAAGAAAAAACTAGAACATTCCTGATTTTGTTGTAAAGCTAAGTATTATAAATTAAATTTTGATATAATACTCTAGCTCTGAAACACCTATAAGACCATTCAAAGTCCAGACAAGGATCATAAGTGCAAATTGATTTAAAATGAAGAAAAATAAACAGCATTATTAGCTATTTAAATGTTTAACAGTAATGCATATGTTATTTATAATGGAAATATATTTAAAATAACATTATAAGTTTAATTTATATGTCCAAGGAGAACACAATGTTGTCACAAAGCAATCAATAATATTTGCTTATATTGAACATATTGCTCAGTAATTATTAAGAATGTATGTCCTGCAATGTTCTCATACATGCTGTTTAAACTAGCAAATAGTCTGTTCAAAAGAACATTTCTCTGATTATCTAAAGCATAAACTTGTTATATCAAAAATATTACCATTACTACTTATAAAAACATGTTCTATTAAATCTATTAGTGGAATAAAATATATTTTTATTTGCATTAATTTACAAAAAAATTTGAAACATGGTGCTTTTATAAATAGTTCATTTTGCTTTCAAAATATTTTAATGTAATAAGGTGTGGAAAAATTCATACCATAATAAAATAAAATATAGAAATTAAATGAACACATGCCCAAAGGCATTATCCATCTATTTGCCAAACTCTTTAGTAATGTTATTTCATTTTCCAAAGTTTAGGAATGTCACACATCCAAAAGCTAGTTTTGACAAAATACTGATTTCTGTATTCATAAATGTCTATCCATGGGTAAATGGTTAAAGAAATTGTTACACACACACACACACACACACACACAAATATTATTCAACCATAAAAAGCAATGAAAACTTGCTATTTGTAACGGCATGGGTGTACATTGAGGGCATCATGTTAAGTGATAAGTGAGAGAGAGAGAAAAATACTGTATGTTCTTTTTTATATTATGTGGAATGATAAATAAATGAATGAATAAATAAACAGATAAAAAATAATTAAACGATCAACCAAGCTCATAGAAACAGAGAACAGGTTTGTGGTTGCCAGAGGCAGAGTTCCGGGGGGCGGGAGTGAGAAATGGATGAACTGTTTTTGTTTTTATTTAAATAATTGAATAAAAATAAAATAGAACAAAAGATGTCACTGATCTAAAAACAAAAAATGTATTATTTTGAATTGGGTTTTCTTATCTTTAATAGAAGTAGAGATATTTTATTATTAAAAATTAAAATTAAAACATTCACGAAGTAGTAAGTTATAATAGAATTTTCTTAGTAACCTTTTTGATTACACTACTACATAAAAATGAATATTTTTAACAAATACAAATTTTCAGTATATTTTTATCTCTGGATAAGAGTAGAGTCGCTGTTTACCTTAAATCACTTTTACTTTCCAATTCTAATATTACATACCTCCATTTGCAAGGTAATTATATATACAAAAAATTTTTTTTCTGAAACTTCTGCACTGTCATTAGGATAAGTAACGATAGCATAATGGCTGTGGGGACCATTTATTTGTGCTAAGGTTTTATTCATATATAACAAGAAACAGCTTTATTTAAACCCCACAGCATACAGTTAGGCTGGTCAAAAAGTAAGGTATAATTTTTTAGTGTTAAGGAACAAACTAATTAATCAGGAAAATAGAATAAATTAGTAAAAAGATTAAGAGTGTTCTCTGAGTGCCCTTTTTACTGATTTCCCATTCTAGAATAGTTAAAGCAGTAACTGGTAAGTAGTGAGAATTATATAAATAATAAAAAATATACTTCTCATTTATTTCTTTAGTCATTTAGTTTTTTATTTCACTTATATTTAAATAAAATAATTAAAATTTACCTTAGAACTTGCCTGAGCTCACCTGGAAAGAAGAAAGATTCTTCAAAGTTTATGAAACCGACAGGTATGTCTTATGATGTGGAAATGGCATTGTCCAAGCTGTAGGCTTAAAGACACGCTCCCATGCTTTGATTCCAGGTCCTATTTTACATGTGTTCTTTTTTCTTGATATGAACCATGACAGATTTGCCACCTTTGGGTCAAGTTCCATTGAAACTTGAGCCTTCTTGTCAATATTCATTGTCTCACAAATATCAATATACATGTGTTCCTTCTGTTCTTTAATAACCACTGCAGGACTTCTCAAGTGTGTCAGGCACAGTGTAAATACCACATTTTCCATGAATCCTCTTTTGCTATTCCCTATGTGTTGCTTCCTCTTTTTCACCTTCAACGATATATAGTCATACTTTATTAAGCTCTAATTTTATTTTTTAGACATTGCTTTTTAAGTAACACTTGTACATTTTAAAATTCAAAAGAACTAGTGAGTTGACATTGTAAGTTAGGCTTTATCTCCCTATCAACCCTCAACCCATCAAATGAAATGTAACTTTATTTGCATATTTCTATTTGTAGATCTTCTTATAGTCACTCCATTATCTCTACCATATATTATTTTTTACATTATCTATTGTACCTTAGCTATAAGAAAATAAAGATATAGTTGCATTACAGAATTTCTTCTCTATTCTCAATTTCCTCTTTTCATGTGTTTAGTATAAATTTTTATGTTGTTTTCTGTTCTTACATTAGTTTGTTTAAATGATAGTTTCAAAGTCTATTTGTTGTTCAGTTTAATTTAGAGAAATCTATTTAGAGCCTACTACAAAATTGTTTATTATCACAATCCTGCCCTTTTCTTAATTCTCTTCCCTATAAGAGGAATATAAGGAATTTGAGAAATAAGACAGAAAGGATCATAGGGGAAGGGAGGGAAAAATAAAACAAGATGTAACCAGAGAGGGAAATAAACTACAAGAGACTCTTGATCTCAGGAAACAAACTGAGGCTTGCTGGAGTGGCAGGGGGGGTGGGAGGGATGGGGGTGGCTTGGTGATGGACACTGGGGAGGGTATGTGCTATGGTGAATGCTGTGAATTGTGTAAGACTGATTAATCACAGACCTATAACCCTGAAACAATAATACATTATATGTTAATAAAAAATAAAAATAAAATTTAAAAAATTAAGCAATAATCTAAAGAACTTTAATTGGCATATATTCTCTACAAATGAATGAATATTGTTAATTATAGGAACAATAATCTTACTGCTAGAATTCATTTCCATTTCTAGTGGTTCATTCTTTATATCTGTACTCTTGAGGTTTTCCTTAAAATTAAGTCAAATGAATTACATCTTTTGCTCACAATTTGCTAGATTTTACTTTGCTTCACTTTTGGACTATAATTTTATACTTTCTATGCAGATTCTGTAATTTTCATTCTTTTCCTAACATACAAATGCTTTTTTCTATCTTAAAGGAGACAAGGAAACAATGCATTTTTCTGAGTACACTCAGTCCCTTTTCACATTCACCCATGCCTCTGCCTCATTTCTCCAGCCCTGACTACTAGTTTTAAGCTTGTTTCCCACCAGGCAACCACGTTTCACCACATTTGTGGAAAAAATGCAATAATTCTTCCATCTTACATCCTCCCCTCCCCTAAGCATGTCAGTTCCCCAAAGGCGGAAAGAGTATAACATGTAAACTTTCTGGATTCATGAATACCTGAAAAATATCTGTCCTTTCTTCCTGATGCACTGATCATTTGGCTTCCAGGGCCTTTTTCTCTAAGCACAATGGAGGCATTCCTCATGATTTCTGGAAACATTATTTGCTAATGAAATGTCTCATACTAAGGCTTAGTCACATTTCTTTTCAAATAACCTTCTTTATGACCTTAGATTTTTGAATTTTCAGGAGGCTGTAACTTCATGTGGATTTCCTTGCACTCTTCATGCTTATACTTAGAAATTGCTGCACCTCTGAAAAATTGTGCTTCCCTTACTAGGACAGTAGCTCCTATTATTTCTTTAAATATTCTTCCTCTCCTCATTTAATCATTTATTTACAACACTCTCTGGCTCAAATCATTTCTGGATTCCATGTTTAGGTTATTAAATCCACCATACTGTATGCACTATGGGCTCTGGTTGCCTACTCACCAAATCATCCATAAATTAACTCCATAACCGTGTATGTATTTAACATACCAGAAGGTTTGAGTGGGAATTTATCCTAATGTTTTGCTATATCTCTGGATATATCAGGATATATTTAGGAAGTGCTTTACTAAATCTTGTTTGTGTACTTCTCTTCAGGGTCTATCTTTCAATTATGCATGTGTTAAGTTTCGGTTTAGTTCTGCCTCTCTCCCAACTTTACATCATTCTCCATGTAGTTTAATCTATTCCCATGTTACTGATGAATGTTTAAATGCTGATGCTAGCTAAACTCTCTCTGGGTCTTCAAACTTGTATATCAGGTTCCATCAGAGATACACATATAAATTATTTTTAATGTCTAGTGAAATGATCCACTCGCTTTCATTCTAGCCTATGATCTTGTAGTCAGTTGTGGTTTATTCATAAATTTCCATTCTATTTAGGAAATGTGCAGAGAGAATACAGCGTCTTTATTTTCCATGGATAATTACTTTCACCAAAGGGACTTAAACATCAGAAGATAATGTATGGAAATATTTGTCAATTATTAAGTTTCAGTAGTGAGTTTTGAAAAGCTCAATCTTCTCAGTACACACTCTCAGTAGTTCTTATTTTTACTTCCCCTTCCTCCTTTACTAAATGCAGCTTGTATATATTCAGGATTGAGGTAGGGGCTTGCATTAATTTGGGGGTTCACAGGTGCAGGAAGCTCACCAAGCTGCCCTATAGGGGACCCCTAGGCTCTTCTAGGGATGAGTGTCCTAAGATAATCCCTTGCCATCCTGTGTTCTTAACTTCTGACAGGAAGCTGGTGAAATTGTGTTGTCTTGCAATGACTAACTAAGGACCTGGTCCTTCTTTGCTGATGCTGCCTCAACCAGCTATTCCAGGCACAGCATATGCCGAGTCTCGTAGCAGTCTATCCCCTAGGTTTTCTCTTTAATATATGGGTTTTGTGAATCACAGGGTGATTTTGTTTCCTATCATGACTGATGCATAGAAATTCCACTGGCTCTCTGAAGAGTGATTTCCATGTGCCTTGATGAGCTTACACAATCTTTTCAAGCCCATCCCATACCACAGAAGTAGTCAAAAGACACTCAAGGGTGCAAGTTCAGGACCTACCTGTGCTCTCTTGTTTCATGCAGTTTCTTTTTACTTCAGTAACAGCTTCCCTATGTTATCAAAGGGAACCTTCTGAAGCATCTCCTTACACAACCCCAGCAACGAAGCGATGAAAAATGTTCTGCACCTACATCTAACATCTCCTACAATAGTTTTTCTGGCAGATGGAAGGCAATTCTAATATGCTTGCATGCTAACTCTGTCTCTCTTCTACTATTCTCATCCATTCTATTTATACTCATATTAGAGCAGAAAGGATACTTCCTCTTCTTCTTGCTACAGATGAATTTCATTTGGTATGATGTTTTTCCCTTTAAGAGAAGAACACTTGATAACATGTAAGTCATAATAGAAAGGAGTATCCTCTAAGCACTATTAAAGAAGCATTATGATCTGATATTAGTAGACTTTGCTCTTGATGTGGAATCTTACTGAAAACCAGGAGTAAGAGTTACTGAAAATAAATTTATATTGGTTTACTATCCCTTATATATTATGTATGTTGTATAGCCCGGGAATCCTGATTATCTCATATAGCCTCATTATCCGATTCAATCAAAAAGCGTGTATTGTCTATTCATTATGCTAAATAACTCTTGAATTATTCAATCTATTCCCACTTCTAGGTTACCATTATTTGTCCTCTGAGTTCCTTCCTCAGCCTCCCAACTTGTTTTTCAGTCTACAGTCTTGATGTCACTCTAATTATATACACACTGTAAGAAAAATTTGATTGTTTTATTTGCCTACGTGGACTTGGTTTTCAACTCTCTTTATATGATATAGTCCAAATACTTAAATAGAAGTTATCAGGATCCTTAATAAGTTCCCACCGCTTATCTTTTTATTCTCACCATCTTTAACCTTAAAGCTGATAACAAAGTTCCCTTGAATCTTCAATCATACAATGGTTGATTTGCTCTTAGGCTATCAAACGTGCTGTTCCATCTACTGGGATTATTATTTTTTTTCCCTCACATTTCTTCACTTGATTCACACCCTTTAGTCTTCCAAGTCCTGGTTTAGAAGTTGCTAGCCTGGAAAGATAATCTTACTGGTCTGGGTTAGAATCTTATCCATTCAGTTTTTAATATTCTCTATTTCCCTAAATTGCACATGGAGAATTATATTGTAATTTCATGATGCATCTCTCTCTCTTTTTCTTCTTACCTCCAATAGAAATGTGAGCTTGCTTACCATTCTTCTTCCATATAAAAATGTGAATCATATAAATTACACAGATATATTACCATTCCTTCCAGTATCCCATGTTTTGTCTTTTGCTAGAGTTCTTCTCATTCATCTTCTTAAACCATATTTATACATATCTTTGTGTAAAATAATAATCCAATATTGATTACCCCTATATCTCTTCATTTCCTACATATTATCCAGGTTGCATTTTATAAATAGGCTCCTAATAATATATTAATGTATCTGCATAATATGTAATAATGTATCATTCTCATACTGTATTATTATATAGTTTTTTACTAATGTATCATTGATCTCATATTGTGTTATTATATAGTTTTTTAATAATATACCACTACTATTATACTGTCTTATATAGTATACCAACTGGTATTACATTTCTTGTTATAGTATTTAAAATTCACAAACTTTTTTCTAGGTAGAAGAAAAAATATTGTAATTTGTTTTATATGTGAAGGAAATCAAGTTCAGAGCAAGTAGATGATTTTTTTAAAGATTTATTTGTTTATTTTGGAGAGAGAGAGAGGGAAAGTAGGAGGGACAGATGGAGAAGGAAAGAATCTCAAGCTGACTCCACACTGAGCACAGAGCCTGCCTAGATTCAATCCCATGACTCTGAGATCAGATCTGAGCTGAAACTTTAACCAACTGCTCTACCCAGGCACCCCAAGGGAGGTAGATGGTTTACAGAGGTTCAAATAAATATTTATCGGTGGAGGAAGAACTCAAACTCAGATTTGTTAAACTAAATTGAATATTATTTCATTTACTTTATGCTCTCATTATCATTTTTCAACTTCCCTTATACTAGCTATTTAAATAATAAAATGTTCATAGAGAGAATCATATTTTTCCTCCTTAAGATAACAAAGAGGGGATATTTTATTACCTGCTTGTGGTGAGTGGGGAGGGGTGACTGAGATACACCAGCTTGTGCCTTGTTTTAATTGTGTATATCTCATACCATCATTACCATATTAAAGAATTATGCTTCAATTTTCATTTTGGAAAAAGAACTTTCACTTCCACTACCTTATTTGATTACACAACATCTGTGCATGTACTGTGCCTGTTGAAATGAGAAAAACGATGATAGTCATACTTAAACAATTTTCCTAAAACTACACTAGTAGTAATTGGGAGTGCTGAGATTAGCACTTAGACTACTTAACTCCATTTCTAGTGCTCTTTTTTACTGCACCATGCTGTTTATCTAGCAATTTCATGAAAGAGGAAAGTGAAACTATAAATAAGGATGTAAAATTATAGTTGGATTGGGATATGTACATTTACAGTTCTGAGTATTTAACTGTCCAAATTACTTACTTTCTTTATAACTGTTTTCTTATTTGCAGAATGTGGAAAATATGAAATCCACCAGCCTGAAATGTTTAGTACTTCTAGCGCAGAGTCTTACAAATAATAGATTTTCAGTAAATACTAGTTATTATTTCATTTGCTTTTACTGTCTTTATCAGTAATCTATAAAAAGTGTAGATGTCTTTTTGACAAATTAAAGAAAAAACAAAAACTGAAAATTTTTTAGATTATTATTTTTATCGTTATGTTATCACCATACAGTACATCACTAGTTTTTGATGTAGTGTTCCAAGATTCATTGTTTACGTATAACAGCCAGTGCTCCATGCAATACGTGTCTTCTTTAATACCCATTACCACTTAATACCCATTCCCACCCCTTTAATCCCCAAAACCCTCAGTTTGTTTCTAGGTGTCCACAGTCTCTCATGATTCATCTTGCCATCTGATTTGTCCCCCTTCATTTTGTCTTTCTTTCTTCTAGTATCCTCCATGCTCTACCTTATGTTCCACAAGTAATTTAAATCACATGGTAAAAAACTGAAAAAATTTTAACCATTTTCCTACTTTATTCCTTCAGATTTCTTCTTTCTGTTTTTGTACATCCCATCTCGATTTACATATTTCAGGCTAAAACTTAAGAAAAGTATGAGGTGTGATGCAGAAAATAAAGATTAAAAAAAGGGAAATGAGAATGGAGATATAACCCATCAAAACTTATTGATATTGATTAAAAGAAGAAAATCAACTCAAGCTTTCACTAAAATATGAAATCACAGCCTCAATTTTTGGTATAAAGAACAATTTTAAACAAATACTCATCTACTGCTCTCAGTTTAATATGAAAAGCTAAAAACAATAATTCTAGTTTATAAAGATCTTACGTTTATACCTAAGTTATTTAAAATAAAATTTAAGATACCCAACTTTCAAAAATAAGAATAGACATCACACCATCCTTTATTATCAGTATTAATGTAAGAACCATGATGTTATGACTGTCGTGTTTTTTACAATTAGGAAGGGACAATTTAAAAAATAATAAATTAACAAACAAACAAGACTGTAAAACAAGAGTGAGTGAAAACAAAAATGACTTTGAAAAGAAAAATAAATTGTACTTGCTCCAGCGGAGTCTGGTAAGCAGAATTTTTAAAAGACCCTGACCCATAAATACCCTGTTCTAATCTCCATAACCTGATAAAATGGTATCACTTTCATGTTTGTGTTGTTAAAAAGATTTTATAAACATTATTGAGTTGCAAATTTAAAACAAATTATAAACTACTGAACACCAAGAAAAAAGCGCACTCAATGATCTACTTAACTTCAAAGTATTATTATAAAAGTATTATTATAAAAATGTTAAATACATATGGTTTGTCTCCCTCCCGATCCAGAGAAAATATAAGGGCGGATTAATATGAACACCCATGAAACACCACCTATGTGGTGCTACATCAGCCTACTGCAAAATGACTTTTGTATTATTTTCTCCTTCAGAAAACAAATAAATAAATAAATAAATACTATATCTACTGAATGCAGATGTACCTTTCTAACTTGGAAAAGAATGATAAATGAAAAATAAATTTGGAAACCATTTGAGTCTTCCTAAATATTCACTTAATTCCCATGAAAAATAATCCCAGATTTGTCTTTCAACCTATCACCAATCCAAAATCATTTGAATGATTTGCTCAGAATTTAGAGTAAACATCACTGGTTTAAAAATGTATATATCTGGTATATTTTGTCAAGAATGTTATCATGAATGAGACTTTATTGAATATTCATGACCATCACCAAACTTAGTATATAAAGTCATATGGTTTTGTTAATAATTTTAGAATGAAATCTGTATTTTCAGTCATCAGCAGAAGTTTCAAAATGATTACTAAAAATATGAAAGGAGGGTCCTGCATGAGAGAATTGCTTATCAATGACTGGTATTAAATATATTTGATTAAACACAAACTGATCTGCCTATGTTCTACATCCAACAATGTAAGTGTTGTCTTATAACAGTAGGTAATTTTCCAATATTTAGAAAAGCAAATAGGCTCTTGAAAGATTTATTTTTTATCATTTTCCAAATAGTCTCTGAATTTGGAAGAAATTATTAGCATTAATTAATTAATATTTATTTGAGTGTAGCTGACACATAATATGGCATTAGTTTCATATGTATGACATAGTAATTCAACAAGTTTATATATTATGTTATACTCACCACAGGTTTAGCTACCATCTGTCATGATACAATGCTATTACAATATCATTGACTTTATTCTTTTGAGTGTGTCTTTTATTTCCATAACTATGCATTCCATAACTGGAAGCCTGTATCTTCCACCCCCCTTGACCATCTATATACTTCTTTGGAAAAAATGTCTATTCAGGCCTTCTGCTTATTTTTAGTCAGATTTATTTTTGTTTTTGAGTTGTGTAAGTTATTCATAGATTTTAGCAAGTAACTCCTTATCAAATATATAATTGACAAATATTTTCCCCAGTCAGTACTTTACCATTTTGTTTTGTTGATGGTTTTCTTACTGTGCAATACTTCTTATTTTGATGTCGCTCCAATAGTTTATTTTTGCATGTGTTTCATTTGCCTTAGGAGACATATATAGAAAAATGTTACTATGGCTGATGTCAGAATTACTGCCTGTGCTCTCTTCTAGGATTTTTATGGCTTCAGAGCTCACATTCAGTACTTTAATTCATTCTGAGTTTTCTTTGTGTGCATGGTGTTTGGAAATGGTCTAATTTCATTCTTTTAACATGTAGCTTTCCAGTTTTCCAAGTACACTTGTATTAATTTATAATCATATACACAATAGAATTCCATGTGACATGAAATCCCCCTATAAGCTAAAACTTGTTTCTATTCTTTTGGCTAGGCATTCAACTCTTGACTGAAGCAAGCAGAATTGAGGGGCCCCTGGGTGGCTCAGTCATTTAAACAGCTCAGGTCAAGATCCTAGGTCCTGAGATGAAACTTCTCCTTCTCCTTCTGCCTGCTGCTCCCCTCTGCTTGTGCTCTAGCTCTCCTTCTCTCTCTGTCATATAAATAAATAAGTAAATAAATAAATATTTTTTAAAATAGCAAGTAAAATTGAGAAAAAAAATTTAGAAAAAGAATAAATGATATGAATTGGAAAATAAGGTGTTAAGTAGCCATATTGTTCCTTGTATTTTGATAATTCAGAATAAGTTTTTAAAATAATAGTAGTCACCCATTTATATTACCACTGGGCAACACTAACAGTATTTAGAGCAGACACCCTCTGAACATCAAATATGTAGTTGGTAAGAGTAAGGAAGGAGGAGGGGATGAATAAATGGAGCATAGAGGATTCTTAGAACAATGAATGCAGTCTGTATGATACCATAATAATGGGTCATTATTCCTTTGACCAAACCAATAGAATGTTCAACACCAAAAGTAAACTCTAAAATAAACTATAGACACTAGATGACTGTCATGTGTCAATGTATGCTTATCAGTTGTAATAAATGCATCACTGGTGGGAGATGTCAATAGTGGAGAAAGCGCTACATATATGGAGACGGGTTATATGGGATATCTCTGCACCTTCCGATAGATGTTGAAATGAACTTATAACTGCTCTAAAAAAAATAAGGTCTTTTGTTTTTTTCAAGTTTTTATTTAAATTCCAGTTAGTTAACATACAGTGTAATATTAGTTTTAGGTGTAGGATTTAGTGATTCATCACTTACACACAACACCCAGTGCTCACCACAAGTGCCCTCCTTAATCCCCATCATCATTTAAACCATCCTCCTCCCCACCTTCCCTTCAGCAGCCCCCAATGTATTCTCTATAGTTAAAAGGCTAGATATTTGCCCAAAGTATATAAAAATATTGATTTGAAGGGATACATGCACCCCAATGTTTATAGCAGTATTATTAACAATAACCAAAAAAATAAGGTCTTTAAAAAATGTCTTTAGTTATTCAAATTTTAAGTGTTCAATTTTCAAAATTATACAGGTAGCAATTATCCCCTAAATTAATATAGGTTTGCTGGAGCTTTATAGTCAGGGACTACCTTCTTCAGAAGACTATGCAAGAAGGAAGGTTTTCTGCAATAATTTTCCATCTGTGTCAGATTAGTTTTGCAGTTTGTTTTGGGTACTCTAGAGGTGGGAATGCTCCTAGATGGGTTACTGACCAGAGTTAAGGTTAATAACCAGATACATGTTATCTTCTGCAAATACCACTGATGTCCCTACTACAGTCTGTGTAACTGCTGGACACCTATCTAGGCAGGCTGAATTCTGAACGACCTCATGGGGATTACTCAGTTAATCTATATTCCAGCTGGTGCTTACAATATGCCCCATATAATGCCTGATGCTGATGAGTTCTGAATTTGTCAAACATGAGATAAACCTACAGATCTCCGTTTCATGTTAATTGGATTGTTGGTTTTTAAGACCATACCAGTCCAGGAAAGAGGAGACACAGTGTCTATTGGTTATTCCTCCATCTCTAGTAATTGTACAATTTGCAAAGAGTATATTATCAAATACTTTTTAAAGAATGATACCTAAGGCACCTGGTAGTGCAGTCTGTTAAGCATATAACTCTTGGTTTTAGCTCAGGCTGTGATCTCAGGGTCATGAGATCAAGCCCTGTGTGGGGCTCCATGCTCTTCCTCTTCCTCCTTCTCTGCCCATTCCCCATCTGCTCGCTCTCTCTTTCTCTAAAATAAATTTTAAAACATAAAGAATGAATAGCTAAAATTCTGCCTAAATTCTTCCAGTCAAGGTGATATTAATAATTATAATTATAATAATAATTATTATTATTGAGAGAGAGAGAGAGAAAGAGAAAGGAGAAGAGGGACAAAGGGAGAGAAAGAACCTAAGCAGGCTCCATGCCCAGCAAGGAGCCAGAAGTGGGGCTCAATCTCACCACCCTGAGATCATGACCTGAGCTGAAATCAAGAGTTAGATGCTTAACCAACTGAACCCCACAGAAACCCACAGTCAAGGTGATTTTAGATGGATATCTAGAAACAAAATAGACACTCTTATGCATTTTTGCTTTTACCTAATTGAGTTAGGAGAGTTTATTTAAAATATACAAAACTCTAAAAATTTGTATTCATTTATATTGCTTTAAGAGGAGTAAGGTCAAAATGGTAAATAGGTTTTCTACTATTTTTATACAATCTAGGATTTGATATTTTTGTGCTTAGGTATATAGGGCCAATATATGTAGTAAGAAAAGTGATAAAAGATCCTATAATAAAAATAGAGAAGTGATATCAGCAAACTTGTTTTCTTCTGATAAGGTTTTTTCATCCCTCCATAATAGACATGGGTTTTTATAGAGATTTTTAGAGGACATAATTGGAGAGTTGCTATGATTTCTGAGCTCTGTACTGCATAGCTCTCATGCTGTAGTATTCATGTGGCCAGTACCCTCTTAAAAACCTTTTAGAAATAGATTTACAACACTTTTATAGTACTGTCATTTCTACTTTCTACCTCTGCTAGCTGCCTTTTCCAAGCACTTAATCAGTGAGAGGATGTGTGATAACCATTCACATATACTCTGTCATTTAAATTTTACCATTACATATGGGACAGATGATGTGATTCCCATCTTACAAATTAGGACACCAATGCTAAGACAGTTTAAAAACTTAGCCCAAGGTGACATACCTAGCAGAAGCTATTTGCTTTATTTAAATTGAGATCTATTTGATTGCAAAACCTGTGTCATTAATCACTGGGCTGCATTTACACTTTTACAGTATGAGTCTTCCTATGAATTTAAGCCATCTTCATTTTAACTGCTTAAATTTCCAGTCATATTTTTATACTACTACTTTAAAATGTTTGCTTTGTGTTTTTTTGCATAATCTATTATTGAAAGAGAGTACACATAGTTCAAGAAATATATTTTAAAATAACATAAGAATGGCATTTATTCCGAGCCTTGCTTAATCTTAGAATTTACTATTTCATTTATGTGCATGAAAATTTTCATATTTTTTCTTCTCAACCGTCTTTGGTGAAATGGATTTTAGGTTTTCTTTCTCTTCTTTTTAAAGATTTTATTTATTTATTTGACAGACAGAGATCACAACTAAGCAGAGAGGCAGGCAGAGAGAGAGGGGGAAGAAGGCTCCCTGCTGAGCAGAGACCCTGATGCAGAGCTTGATCTCCCAGGACCCTGAGATCATGACCTGAGTGGAAGGCAGAGGCTTAACCCACTGAGCCACCCAGGCGCCCCAGATTTTAGGTTTTCAAAATAAAATACTATCTATTGTAATAAAAATTACATTATTGTAAAATACATTATAAATAAGTTACATTGTTGCAAAATACTATGATAAATAATATTAATTTTTATGCAAAACTATTCATGAGTATTCATTTTCATTTTTGGTTGTGATTTTATGTATTATTGGTTTTTTTGTATTCCTGCTATGACAATGCAAAGTATTGATAAATTACTTCCAAGTGTCAGCCTGTATTGTTATTTTTTTTCTAAAAAATTGTAAGCTTTTATAATTTGAACAAATGTTTCTGTCTATAATTCACAAAAAGTACTTAGTTAATGGGACCTTGGATTTTTGCTTCTGTTATATTTGCTACCTCCTCTGTATCAGGAAAACTATTCATATGTTGAATCACTTATAGTTTATCAAAGGAAAAACCTTCATCATTTCACCAGAAAACTCTATAAGCCTGTCTGAACCAGACTGATATTTGCTTTTTTACCTCTGTTAAAATGGGAGATATTCTTTTTATGCTATCTAATTATTTTTTGTATCATATGTTCCCTAGGCATCTCAAAATCCTTGCATCTCCATTTATGCTTAGTTCCATATACATCATAAGTTTTCTTATTTTTGATAATTTTGATTTATATATTGAAATTCTCACATTTTTTATTATTGTGTTCAGTTAGCCAGCATATAGTACATAGTAAGTTTTTGTTGAATGTTCAATGGTCCATTAGATGCGGAAACACCCAGTTCCCACCCAACACATGCCCTCCTTAATATGCATCACCTAGATACCCCATAATTCTTCCATCTTAAAAATAAACAAAATGTACTCCTTAACTTCACCTCTCCCATTACTTACCTTCATTTTAGAAAATAATTTTTGAAGTAACTGTCAGTCTTTACTGAGTCTTTACTGACTGTAATTTCCAATACCCATCAAGTTTCCCCATTCTTTGTCCTGTCACTCTCTTAAACCTCCATTTGCTAAAATCAATTATTTCATATGACCAGATCCAATGAGTATTTCTGTTATCTTACCTTGTCACCCAGTAGCATTTAAAGCCTTTTGGAAACCTTCTTCTTCTCTCTTGGATTTCTTCTATTAAAAATATTTTTTAAAGCATCTCATATTTTGATTGCTCTCTTTCAACTGACCACTTAAATTCGGAACATCACAAGGGCACCTGGGTGGCTCAGTCAGTTAAGTGTCTGCCTTTGGCTCAGGTCAAGGTCTGAGAGTCCTGGAATGGAGCTCAACATCAGGCTCCTTACTCAGGAGGGAGTCTGCTTCTCCCTCTCCTTTTGCCCCTCCCCCTGCTTGTGCGCTCGCTCTCTCTCTCCTCTCTCAAATAAATAAATACAATCTTTAAAAAAAATTCTCAGAATATTACAGGACCGACTGTTGGTAACTCTTAGATTCTTCATCTATATTTAGTCTTAGATAATCTTATCTGTGTGGATTTTAGGGGGTATTGTTAAACTGATCATTTTAAACAAATAGCTCCATTTCAGCTTTTTCCCTAGAACTCCTGATAAGTCTATCTATAACTTTCTTAACATCTCCATGTAAACACTGGCTAGACAAATTAAAAAATGCAGGTGGGGGTTTGTGGTTCAGCATGTTAGAAGCTTGGAAGTTGCCACTCTGTCCAAACAACTAAAAATCTGAACTAAAAAATTAACTACTTTTCCTTAAATCCATAAGAAAATTGAAGTCACAAGAAAAACCACTCCCCTTAAATTGGATCAACAGATACACAAGCAGAGAGAATTATAACTTAACAGAATTGAAGTCCATGAGTTGAAACCTTTACAGGAACCAGTGCTAAAGTAAGGAAACCTAAACTATAATTGAAGAATTACTGGAAGCTCAGTGTGAACAGCTCTGAGAGATAATTAAAGCATAACTTATCAAAATTTGGGGGAATACAACAAACATTGTTTAAGGGGAAATTTATAGCATTAAGATAATATGTTAGGAAAGAGGAATTAGCTAAAATCAATAGTCTAAGGTTTCATTATCAGAAACTTGGAAGAGGAAATTAAATTCAAATTAAGCATAAGGAAAGAAATAGTAAAACTCAGAGTAGAAATCAATGAAATTGAAATAGGAAATCAATAGAAATTTAACAGAAAATCAATGAAATAAATTATAACAAAAATAACAGTTTAAAGCAACACCTATTTAATATCTCACAGTTTTGTGGATCAAAAATCAGTGAAACTAAAAACTAGTTCTATGAAAATATATGTAAAATGAATAAGCCTCTAATCAAGATAACTAAGAAAAAAGAGAGAAGTTACAAATTACTAGTATCAGAAATTAAAAAGTGGACATTATTACAAATCCCATGGATGTTAAAAGAATGCAGAAAAAATATTTGACACAATCCAATACACTATGAATAGAAGGAACTTTCCTCAACTTGAAAAAGACTATTTATAAAAACCTACACCTAAAATCAAACTTAATGTTGAAAAACTGAAAGCTTTCTGATTAAGATTAGGAACAAACCAAGGATGTCCTCTCTCATCTCTGCTTTTCAGCATGGTGCTGGGAGTCCTAGCTGTGTAATCATACAAAGAAAATAAAAGGAATACAATTGGAAAGGAAGATAAAAACTGTGTTTTTACATAGAAGATATGGTTATATCTGCAGAAAAGCTGAAAAAAATCCACAAAAAGACCTAAAATAAATAAGCAATTATAAAAAGGTTATGGAATACATAAATATCCATACATCAAATGTTTGATGGTTCATATACCAACAAAGAACAAGTGGAATTTGAAATTGAAAGACAGCCATTTACTTTAGCACCCCTCAAAATAAAGTACTTAGATATAAATCTAACAAAATATGTACAAGGTCTGTATAAAGAAAACCTAAAAGACTGATGAACAAAATCGAAGAACTAAATAAATCTAATGGCAGCCCTTAAGTGGCTTTCTGATGAAATCAACTCTCCACTCTTCCCCACAGGATGGTTTTCTGGCAGGTTCTAGAGGGCAGGTTACTAGCAGGTTCTACCAACACTATGTTTTCTTAGCATTCAATGATTCAATACATATCTGGATTTCTCCAACAAATATCTGTATTTCAATTTGGGGAGACTGGAGTCAGAGACATCTCTCTTCAGTGCTTATCTCAGCCCTGTAATAGTAGTGGCTACTTCTTATACTTTCTATTTCTGCATTTTTTAGAGTTCTCCTTACTCTTATTAGCTAACTCCTTGTTTCCCTAATTTCCTGTTTTCTTTCTTTTCTTTTCTTTCCTTTTCTTTCTTTCTTTCTTTCTTTCTTTCTTTCTTTCTTTCTTTCTTTCTTTCTTTCACAGAGAGAGACATAGTGAGAGAGGGAACAGAAGCAGGGGAAATGGGAGTGGAAGAAGCAGGCTCTCCGCCACCCAGCAGGGAACCTGATGTGGAGCTCCATCTCAGGATGCAGGGATCATGACCCTTGTCCAAGGCAGAAGACACAACTGAGCCACCCAGACACACTTTCCATGTTTAAATTGCTATGCGGTTATAATTTCCAGGTTAGACCCATACTGATAGATAGACTGACACTAAAAATCTAATACAGGTGCCTGGGTGGCTCAGATGGTTAAGTGTCTGCCTTCAGATCAGGTCCTGATCTCAGGGTAGTCGAATCAAGCCCCATGTCCAGCTCCCTGCTCAGTGGGGAGTTTGCTTTTCCCTCTCCTTTTGCCTCTCCTCTCCACTCATGCTCTCTCAAGTGAGTAAACAAAATCTTTTAAAAATAAATAAAATATTATAATATGTTTGTTTATGTCTCCTTTAGAGTTTGGCACTGTTTTAAACAAACCACTTGAGGTGTGTTCTCCTTTAAATATTACTTCATATACTGAGAAAGAGAATTTTATTGAATTTTAAGTAAACATGAGGTGTACAGAATAAGGGGAATTTACACTAAAGCAATTATTTCAGGAGATAATTCTGTAAATCTTCTATACTTAGGTTTATTTCTAACATTTTATTTTGTGTTTGGTAGTAAACCTCTGGTTTCTATTTTTTATTTTTCAAAAATCTCTTACTTACCATTATTTATTATTGATTTATTTCCCTACTAAAGATTGGAGAGTACTTTTATTACTACTCTTATGATAACCTTAATATTTTTATATACATACTTCCCTGGTAACAAATCCTGAAGCCTTATCCTCTCTGGCAAGATACTGGCATTCAAGTATTTATTTTAAACTGTTTTTCATTTTTGTCTCTTTTTAAAAATATACTTGTACTTGAGGGTATAACTCTTGACCATATGGATTATCTGTATGTCTCAGTTTCTTCCCAGAGCCAGACTAAGGCAAAGTCTTTTATGCCCAATTAGGCTTTAGAATTGATGGGGGTTTTGGCTGTAGGTTTTTGTTTTTGTAAATAATCCCAGGAATATCCTTTCTCTGTCTACATAAATGAGGTATTGCTTCAACTCAGGATTACCTGGATTTAAGAAAGCTTTTTGTTTGTTCTTGGAGAAATTGATTACTCTCAAGGAATTTAATTTTATGTTGCAAAATAAGTTATATTTTTCTATTGTTTCTAGGTATTTTACAAAGGAAGATATTCAGGTTATGTAGTGATTTAAATGCCACAAAAAATCTACAATAAAGTTTTTTTTTAAATGGTAAGAAAAATTTAATGCCAATACATTTCAAACCATTGAAAATATATACAGCTCTTCAGAAAATTCAAATGACCGCATAAAAATTTTAACATTTTAATAATGTTACTTTCCAATAATTTAATAAATACATCATCTCTTACAAGTTATACCTTCAGTACTTACACATATATTTATGAGCTTGCATATTTCAGCAGGTCCTCAAATGGAGTCCATATCTAACCAATTTTCATGACTACATACGGCAAAACTACCTCCATGGTTATATCATTTATCATCATCTCTTACCAATATTACTCCAACAGTGACTGGTAAGTCTCCCAACCTCACTCTTGCCCTTCCTTTTCTGTTGTCCACACAAACTAGAGTGATATAGCCTTTCCTCAAAGTGATTTGGGAAGCAAGATTCAGAAAGGCAGAGATTTTTTCTTTCTTTTCTGTCTTAGGAACTTTGGTTCATAGTAGAGGAAATAGCAGGAAATTAATAAATATTTACTGAACAACTGAATGCACTCATAGTGCATTTTTAAACAATGTAGTCTCTGGGTGTCATTTTATCCTCCCATCAAGCACGCATCTGCCTTCCTATTGCCCTGAATTAGGCCCATAGCTTTCCAGTCTAGAGACATTGTGCTTACTTTTATGAAAGGACATACATGGATAAGATTAAAGAGCTAAAAAAGAGTATGTCTTTTTTTGGTATTTTTATAAGCATTAAATTTTCTAATTTCTTTTCAACTCCAAAATATAATCTGTCAAGGTAAGGATGCTAATAAGTGAGGTAAGGAAATAAGAGAATTGTAAATTAGAACAGAAAAGCGATTTTCTTTTTCCTTCAGTTTTCTCAAATATAATTACTTAATGAAGTAACAGAGTATGCAATAAACATACATTGCTATAATATAATAATTTACAATATTTTCATATGTGAGATATCTGGGTGGCAGAGTCAGTTAAGTGTCCAGCTCTTGGTTTCAGTTCAGGTCATGATCTCAGGGTCATGAAATGGAGCCCTGACTCGGGTTCTGCGCTCAGGAGTGAAGTTTGCTTGAGAGTCTCTCTTTTCTCTCTGCCCCTCCCATTCGTGATCATGCCCTCTTTCTCTAAAATAAATAATTTAATAAATCTTTAAAATAAAACATTTTCATATATGAATTTTATTCAAGACAGTGAGACTTTTTAATGACCAATGTCACAAGGGAAAATATAAATAAAAGAGAAATTCAAAATGATCCTAAAAATTTGGTTAATTGTGCTTTTTAAAACATAATAGAGCTTATTTTTTGATGCAAGATTCTCCATATGGTATTATAATATGTAAATTCTCTAAATTGATAATAGCATCTTAAATACAGTTTTTACAGTTAAAAAGTATACTTTGATTCAGGTTTTTTTTTTCCAAAAGTAAGGATGATTTCAGGAGTCACCTTATAAAATAGTGTATTAAGGAGTGTATGATCCAATGTGATAACTCCAAACTTTATTACAGTAGTAATTTCAAAGTAATCCTACAAAAATATTTATGAGGACATTCTTGAAACACTTTCCTATTTAATTTTTTATTATATGTACTTATATGTCTCTTCTTACGATCAAATTTATTGCACTGTTTCTTTCAGTGTGTTATCTTTGAAATATTTTTATAGACTACATTTTGTTTTTCCTTTGAGTAATTTTAAATAAATCACTGTAGCAGTAAAAAGTCAGTGTCAGGTATTGTATCATGGAACTAATTCATAGATAAAAATTGAATTCCTAACCTTTCAGAGTTCTCTGTATTAGAGATAAGATACATTGTGACAACTTATGGATTCAAAACAGAACACTATATATATTTGATCAGTTCAGTGTTTTAGTAGAGTGATAGAGAGACAAAAGATTACTTCTGAAAAGCAAGCTATATTTTATTGGTTTAATAGCATATAAAATTAGTTTCTAGTAATTGCCCTCAGTTTAAAGTAGGCAAATATTAGAATCTATCATACATCTCACCTACTGTAAAAGCAACGTGAATGTTCCTCAAAATTTTCAGAAAAATATTAAACTGTATTTACTTATAAGCATGTAAGGGTATATAAAAGATAGTTGAGGGGCACCTGGGTGGCTCAGTGGGTTAAGGCCTCTGCCTTCAGCTCGGGTCATGATCCCAGGGTCCTGGGATTGAGCCCCATGTCGGGCTCTCTGCTCAGTGGGGAGCCTGCTTCCCCCCCCCCCTCTGCCTGCCTCTCCATCTACTTGTGAGCTCTCTCTGTCAAATAAATAAATAAAATCTTTAAAAAGAATAGTTGAGACAGTGAAACATGTAGAAGAGGAATATCATCAGCAAAAGCAATAATAGCATGTCCTTTCTATCTCTGCTTGGCTTGGATTAAAATGATGCCTAACATTTCCAATCTGATCATGGTGATGATGCCAAGTTATCATTGCCCTCATATGACAAATCATTACAACTATGGTCCCTGTTGTTAGTAATAGCTAGTGAGATTTAATTAATAGAGTGATTTAATTATTTAATCCACTAATTCTCTAATAATATAATTATTATTGTCTTATAAAATTGGTTGATATATATTTTAAATGCATTTATATCTGAGTCTTATTTTTTCCTTTTGTGTGTTTTATTACATATACAACCCAGTTTTATTTTATAGGAAATGCCTCTAATGAAGTCAACATTAATGTTAATTGAGTCATTTCAGCTAATCCTTTGTGTAACATGCTGAAAGTGTTACTTTAGTGACAAAAACAGTCAAAACACAAGAGTTAATGTGTTGTTAATTAACTCAGTTTGTTATTTTGTTGCCTTAAATGTTCAAATATTTGAATATAACAGTGTCACAAAGTAATTAGAGAGTTAGAATATAGAGACCTGTTCCCAATTACTGAGTGAAATGTAATCACTTTGGAAATGAAATCTGACAGGTGCTATTTCTGGTTAGCATCTTAAAATGACATGTCAATTTCTAAAAAGCTTATTGTTCAATATCAAAAAGGATTTAGCATTTAAGAAAAATAATCTAGGTCAGTCAATGGGATCAAATAAATAATTCTTTCCCCAAGTTTTCTAACTCATTTACCTTCTTTCAGCCTTCTTTCACCTTTTTGTCAAGATTGCAAGAAAACCACTGCCTGGTATACTTTCTATTTTTCCTTACAAGGCTTTGCAGTCTTCTTATACTTTTGAGCTTGTATGCCATCCCATGTGTGAAATGTTGTAATTGCATATGTACACACTGAGATCCCATCTTAGTCTCTTAGGGATGCTATAACAAAAATACCATAGACCAGTGACTTATAAACAATAGAAACTTGTTTCTCACAGTTCTTGATGCAGGGAAATCCAAGACTAAAGAGCTGGAAGATCTTGTATCTTCCTGGTTTCACATATGGCATTGACTGTCTTCTTGCTGTCTCCTCACGTGGCAAAAAGGATGAGGGAGCTCTCTGGGATCTCTCTTACAAGTATATTAACCCCATGCATTTGGGTTCCACCCTCACGACTAATCACCTCCCACATCCAAATACCATCATTTTGGAATTAAGTTTCAATATATGAATTCTGAAAGGCACATCTAATGGTATTGAAATGCTTATAGACAGATATAGATGTATACAGGGATTCTGCAAAGCCTCTATGAAAATCACAAGGAGACTTGTGGTTTTAAGAAAAAAGTTATGCTCTCCTCTGCCACCAAAAATTCTAAAATTTAGAAGTTTTACCTGTGTTGTTACTAAGCTTTGTGAGAAATTGAAATCGCGACCATGAGGCACAAAGTGACTATGCTCCCAGATATCCCTATCATGAACCAGCTGTCATCTGGTTCACTAAACCATAACATAAGGCACACACAAAAATAACCCACTATAAAATGTCCACATTTTGTAAGTGGTCTTTTTATGAGGTGTTTCTCAAGTTATCCAGACATATTCAAATATTCACATATTCATCAATGATTCATCTGTTTCTGCTGAAACACTAGAATAAGTTTTAAATTAGATACAACTCAAAAAATCCAACAGATTTCTCCCCCTGCAATGTTAGAACACAAGTGGATGGGAACATCTATAAATCAGGAAGAGAGCTCTTACCAGGAACTGACCAAGCTGGCACCCTTATCTCAGACTTTCAGCTTCCAAAATTGTGAAGAAATAAATTTTTGTTGTTTAAGTGATGCAGTCTGTGGTATTTTATTATGGAAGCCAGGGAAGACTAATACATCCTGTATGGTCCGGAAAAGGACTAGAGTAGCCATGGTTACCTTGGAAAGTGAGTTGTGTAGACTTTGTATTCATATGATTTTTTTTTTCAAATTTTTATTTAAATTCTAGTTAACATGTAGTGCAATATTAGTATCAGGAGGAGACTTTAGTTATTCATCACTTGCATATAACACCTAGTGCTCAATACAAGTGTTCTCCTTAATGTCCATCACCCATTTAGCCCATCCACTGTGCACCTCCCCTTCATCAACTCTCAGTCCATTCTCTATATTTAGGAGTCTCTTGTGGTTTGCTTCCCTCTCTTTTTTCCCCCTTCCCCTATGTTCTTCTGTTGTATTTCTTAAATTGTACATATGAGTGAAATCATATGGTACTTGTCCATCTCTGACTGACTTATTTTGCTGAGAATAATACATTCTAGCTCCATCCATATCATTGCAAATGGCAAGATTTCATTCTTTTTGATGGCTGAGTAATATTCCATTGCATGCATACATATATGCATATATATATAATCTCTCTCTATATATAGAATATATACCATATATATATATGTATACACACACACACACACACACACACACACATATATATACCATATATATACACCATTTCTTCTTTATCCATTCTTCAGTGGATGGATGGGCTCTTTCCATAGTTTCTCTATGGTTGATAATGATGCTATAATCATCAGGGTGCATGTGTCCTTTTAAAACAGTATTTTTGTATCCTTTGTTTAAATACCTAACAGCACAATTGCTGGATCATAGGATAGTTCTCTTCTCAACTTTTTGAGGAACCTCCATACTGTTTTCTACAGTGGTCACACCAGTTTGTATTCCCACCAACAGTGCAAAATTGTTCCCCTTTCTCCACAGCCTGGCCAACATCTCCTGTTTCCTGTATTGTTAATTTTAGTCATTCTGGTAGGAGTGAGGTAGTATCTCATCATGGGTTTGATTTGTATTTCCCTGATGATGAGTGATATTGAGTATCTCTTTATGTGTCTATTGGCCATCTGGATGTCCTCTTTGGAAAAGTGTCTCTTCATGCCTTCTGCCCATTTCTTAAATGGATTATTTATTTTTTGGATGTTGAGTTTAAGTTCTTTATGAATTTTGGATACCAACACTTTATAAGATACGTCATTTGCAAATATCTTCTCCTATTCTGCCTTTTAGTTTTGTTGATTGTTTACTTTACTGCGCATAAGGTTTTTTCCTTGGCAAAGCCCCAATAGTTCATTTCTGCTTTTGTTTACCTTAGCTAGTTAGATGTTGCTTTGGCTGAGGTCAGAGAGGTTGCTGCCTGTGTTCTTCTCTAGGATTTTGATGGATCTTCTCACATTTAGGCTTTTCATCCATTTTGAATTTATTCTTGTGTATGGTGTAAGCAAGGGGTCCAGTTTCTGCATGTGGCTGTCCAGTTTTCCCAAAACTGTTTGTTGAAGAGACTGTCATTTTTCCATTGGATATTCTTCCCAGTTTTGTCAAAGATTAATTGACCATATAGTTGTGGGTACATTTCTAAGTTTTCTATTCTGTTCCATTGATCTATGTATCTGCTTTTGTGCCAGTTACATACTGTCTTCATCACTGCAACTTTGTAATATAGCTTGAAGTCTGGAATTGTGATGTCTTCAGTTTCATTTTTCTTTTTGAAGATTGCTTAGGCTATTTGGGGTCTCTTCTGGTTATACACAATTTTTAGGATTGTTTGTTCTAGCTATATGCTATAGTGGTATTTTGATAGTGATTGCATTAAATGTGTAGATTTCTTTGGGTAATATAGCTATTTCAACAATACTTGTTCTTCCAATCCATGAGCATATGATGTTTTTCCATTTCTTTGTGTTTTCTTCAGTTTCTGTCATGAGTGTCCTATAGTTTTCTATTATATTGTCCTATAATTTGTTAGGTTTATTCCTAGGTATCTTATGGGTTTTGGTGCAATTATAAATAGGATGGCTTCTTTGATTTCTTTTTCTGCTGCTTCATTATTGGTGCATAGAAATGCAACAGATTCTGTACATTTTATATCCTGTGACTGCTGAATTTGTGTATCAGTTCTATCAATACTTTGTGGAGTCTTTCAGATTGTCTACATAAAGTATCACATCATCTGTGAATAGTGAAAGTTTGACTTCCTTGCTGATTTGGATGCCTTTTATTTCTTTTTGTTGTCTGATTGCTGAAGCTAGGACTTCCAGTACTATGTTAAATAAGTGGTGAGAGTGGACATCCCTGTCTTCTTCCTGACCAAAGAGGAAAAGCTTTCAGTTTGTCCCCTCTTAGGATGATATTAGTTGTGGGTCTTTCATATATGGTCTTTGTGATGTTGAGGTATGTTCCCTCTATTCCTATTTTGTTGAGAGTTTGATAAAAACTCATCAAGAAATGATGCTGTATTTTGTCAAATGCTTTCTCTGCATCTATTGAGAGGATCATATGGTCTTTATCCTTTCTTTCATTAATGGGGTGTATCACATTGATTGATTTGTGAATATCAAACCATTCGTGCATCCCAGGAATAAAGCCTACCTGATTCTGGTGAATATTCTCTTAGTTTACTGCTGGATTCAATTTGTCAGTATTTTGTTAAGAATTTTTGAGTCCATGTTCATCAAGGATATTGACCTGTAATTCTCCTTTTTAGTGGGGTCTTCATCTGCTTTTGGAATGAAGATAATGCTGGAATTGTAGAATGATTTTGGAAGTTATCCTTCCATTTCAATTTTTTGGAACAGTTTGAGAAGAATTTACTCTTATTTCAATGTCTGTTAGAATCCCCTGGGAAGGTATCTGGGGTCTGGGACTTTTGTTTGTTGGGAGATTTTTGATTACTAATTCAATTTCTTTGCTGGTTATGGGTCTGTTTAAATTTTCTCTTTCTTCCTATTTCAGTTGTGATACTTTGTATATTTCTAGGAATTTGTCAGTTTCTTCCAGATTGCAAATATGTTGGCATATAATTTTTCATAATGTTCTAATAGTTTGTAACAATTTGTGGTATTGATTGTAATCTCTCTTCTTTCTTTCATGCTTTTAATTATTTGGGCCCTTTTTCTTCCTTTTTCATATGTCTGGCTAGGGGGTTATCAATTTTATTAATTCTTATAAAGAACCAGCTCTTAGTTTCATTGATCCATTCTACTGGGGGTTTGTTATTGTTGTTTCTATGTCATTCACTTCTGCTCTAATATTTATTATTTCCCTTCCTCTGCTAACTTTAGGCTTTATTTGACGTTCCTTTTTTAGTTTCTTTAGGTGTAAGTTTAAGTTGTGTATTTGACACTGTTCTTGTTTCTTGAGGTAGGCCTGTATAGCTATATACTGCCTTCTTAAGACAACTTTGCTGCATCCCAGGTTCTGGACTGTCATATTTCCATTTTCATTTGCTTCCATGTATTTTTTATGTTTCTTCTTTAATTTATTGCTTTATTCGTTTATTCTTTAGTAGGATGTTCTTTAACCTCTTGTCTTTGTGGTCTTTCAAATTTTTCTTGTGGTTGACTTCAAGTTTTATAGTGTTGTTGTCTGAAAATACACATGGTATGATCTCAATCTTTTTGTACTTGTTGAGGCCTGATTTGTGACCTAGTATCAATCTATTCCAGAGAATGTTCCATGTTCACTCAAAAAGAATGTGGATGCTGTTGTTTTAGGATGAAATGTTCTGAATATATCTGTTAATTCCAGATGGTCCAGTACACCATTCAAAGCCATTGTTTCCTTGTTGATTTTCTGCTTAGATGATCTAACAATTGATATAAGTGGGGATGTTAGTGTCCATTACTATTATTGTATTGTAATCAATTAGTTCATTTATGTTTCTTATTGTTTTATATATTTGGCTGTTCTCAACTTGAGAGCATAAATATTTACAGTTGGTAGATCTTCTTATTGGATAGATTCCTTAATTACGATATAGTGCCCTTCTACATCTCTTGTCACAGTCTATGGTTTAAAATCTAGTTTGTCTGATATAACTAAGGCTATTTTGGCTTTCTTTTGATTTTCATTAGCACAATAGATGTTTCTTCATCTCCTTACTTTCAATCTGCAGATATCTTTAGCTCTAAAATGAGTTTCTTGTAGGCACCATATAGGTGGGTCTTGTTTTTTATCTATTCTGATACTGTATGTCTTTTGATTGGAGCATGTAGTCCATTTACATTCAGAGTGTTTATTTACATATATGAATTAAGCACCAATGAATTACCTGTAAAGTCACTGGAGATTTTCTCTGTTGCTTTCTAGTTTTTGTTTCTTTGGGTCTTTCTTCCCAAATCAAAGGGTCCCTTTTAATATTTCTTGCAGGGCTGGTTTAGTGATCTCAAACCCTTTGGTTTTTGTTTGTTTTGGTAACTTGTTATCTTTCCTTCTATTCTGAATGACAGAACAGAAGGAAAAAGTATTGTATAAAGTATTCTTTGCTACATATTTTTCATCACGTTGAATATATCATTCCACTCTCTTCTTGCCTTCCAATTTCTGTGGAGAGATCTGTTGCTAAAGTGATTTGTCTTCACTTGTAGGTTAGGGATTTATTTTCCCTTGCTGCATTCAGGATTCTTTCCTTACCTCTGTATTTTACAAGTTTTACTAGGCTATATCTAGGTGTTGGTTGCCTTTTGTTGATTTTGATGGGCATTCTCTATGCCTCCTGAATTTGGATGTCTGTTACTTTTGCCAGATTAAGGAAGTTTTCATCCCCCTGTCACATAGATGGACTTCAGTGAGAGGGTGTCTTATACCAACACTGGCTCCCTTGCACTCTGCAGGTGTCTTTTTTTTTTTTAAGATTTTATTTATTTATTTGAGGGAGAAGCAGTGAGAGAGAGCATGAGTGAGGAGAAGGTCAGAGGGAGAAGCAGACTCCCTGTGGAGCTGGGAGCCCGATGTGGGAATCGATCCCGGGACTCTGGGATCATGACCTGAGCTGAAGGCAGTTGTCCAACCAACTGAGCCACCCAGGCGTCCCTGCAGGTGTCTTTTTAAATACAAGTGTAATTGAGAGCCAGAGCAGTGGCAGGCCCTCCCCAAGAAGACCAACACAATCCTTCCCTCCCCCCAACACATACACACACACACACACCACATTACTGATCATAGATTACTGCAAAGCTTCAGTTCTAGTGGAAATAAGACCAAACATAGGCTTTCCTAACACACAAAAGACAAAGACCAAGACAAAATTCTAAGGAGGAATTCATCCTATAAATAAGAATAAGAAGAGGTCATGGCCGGGGAGCTAATAAAAATAGATATAAATAATATGCCTATACCAGAATTTAAAAAAAAATCATAAGGATACTAGATGGGCTTGAGAAAAGCATAGAAGAAAATAGAAAAAAACTATTCAGGCCAGAATAAAAATGATATAACCAAGATGTAAAACCAACTGGGTGTAATGACCACAAGGATGGAGGAAGGAGAGGAATGAATACATGATTTAGAAGATAAAATTATGGAAAACAATGAAGCTAAAAAGAAAAGTATTTGATCATGAATGTAGATTTAGGGACCTCACTGACTCCATAAGACATAATAACATCCGTATAATAGAGGTCCTACAAGAAGAAGAGAGGGAAAGGGGGGCAGAAGATATATTTGAACAAATTATTGATGAAAACTTCTCTCCCTCTAGGTGATCAGGGCTCCCTCCTCTCTTCAAGACCTGTGATTCTTTTCTCCCCCAAATCACATTACCACACATCTTATCTTCCATGATGTGGTCTCCTTTCTTCCTCTAGTTGTGCAATTTGTTCCCTCAGTCTTCAGATGTATTTCCTTGGTGTTCAGAATGATTTGATTATTTAGCTGTGTTGGAGAGAGGAGGTGAGCTTAAGTTCCACCTCCTACTCCTCCCCTCTCATATGATTAAATATATAAATTTAGAAAAAATTATTCCATGAGTAGTTGGTAAAATTTGTTTATAAAACAATCTAAACCTTGTCTTTTTTTGAGAGAATTTTTTAATAGATTTTCAATTTTCTTCATATTTTTTGGCTTATTTGTGTTATCTGTCACTTCTGGAATATAATTTGAATATTACTTTTCCTCAAGAGCTATTAATTTAATCTAAGTTATTAAATTATGTATGTATATAAATTTATATTTCAATTAATTCTGTTTCTTCTAATTTGTTTAAACTGTTTTGATTTCATCAATCATGTTTTTAATTGCCAGGATATTTTTGATTCCTTTTTTACAGACATACTATTTGCTCAAAACTCTCTTGATGATAATGGTAGTACTTATTCCAAAGATTTCCTTTTCTTCTTTTGCTCTGATAAATTTCCTTATTTATTCTTTCCTTAAATATATAATAAGTTTTGATAGTGTGCTAAATCCTTTTTTTTTTTTTAAAGATTTCATGTATTTATTTGAGAGAAAGAGAATGAGCAGAGGGAGGGGCAGAAGGAGAAGGAGAAGCAGACTCCCAGCTGAGCAGGGAGCCCCATGTGGGGCATGATCCCAAGACCCTGAGATCATGACCTGAGCTCAAGGCAAAGACTTAAATGATTGAGCCACCCTGGCACCCCCATGTCCTAATCATTTTAAAGAACTTTGATAGTCATAATTAGGCAGCACACTCTTTCATTTGGAAAACTTTTTTGTGGGGAGTTGTGTAATGTTCTACTTTGATAAATGTAAGCATGCTATGGGGGAAATTCTTGCTTCTTGAGGTCTCTTCTGCAAGATTATTCTGAGTTCTCTCTGGTGTTTTATACTGGCTTGGGAACAGCTACCCATAAATTTTTGATACAGAGTAGTTGCTACCATCAGAGAAGACAGCAGTGCCTAATGCTGTACCATCTCCAACACATGACTTTCTCTCTAGTCTGAGGTGTCCCTCATCTTAATGTACCTGCTGTCTCCAAGTGCAGATTATCTCAGTGATGTTCTATCATTACCACCTGGTTTGTCAAAACATGATTTCTTTCTTCATTATGGTCTCATTTGTTTCTCTCTCTCTCTCTCTTTTCTTAATTTCTGTATAACCTGCAAAACTAATTTAAACACCACTTCCTTTAAGAATTTGTTATTGATACATATAGCTGGCACTATTCATTTTTGTCCTCTTTTGTTCTCACATGAAAATTTGTGGCCTTTACAAAAGTTTTTTTTTTTAAGACTGAATCTTATAGGTATACCAATTATATGACCTGATTGTATATAACATGAGGCATATCAAAAGGATTAGACCATGGTGTTACTTCCAGAAACCTGAAACAAATAATTTTATTGTACTGATGAAGGAATCAAGCTTAGAAAATTTAAGTGACTCATCCATTTATCATATTCTATCAATGATAGGGGTATAGCCTTATCCAGTAGTTTCACAATTGCATGTGTTACACTTTTTATTCTTGAAGAACAAAATAACCTGTTTTTCTATCTGTGACTAGGAAAAATATCCAAATACAACTCAGTTCTTCAAGTAGATAATGGATCATCATTCTTTTAATATATTTTCAAGTCCCTGTAATTGGCCCCATTAGCCAATCCACTTCCTTCTACTTATGTGCTCACATGAATTCACATACCCCCACACACATTTCATTGTTCTTTGAAGTAACAAATAAAATAAAACAAAATAAAATTGAGTAAGACAAAACTAAATTCTAATTTTAGAAACAGAGAAAAATACTTCACTTTAGCTACAGGCCAGACTTTTTTGGTTAGCATTTAAATTAATCAAGTTCTGGTTATTCTGAATGAAGCATTTCATATGAATAGCAAATCTCTGTTGATAATTACCCACAAGGAGCTTACCTTATCCATTAATCCTCAAACATGAATGGTGTAACTACATTAATGGGATCAATTCTATGACACTTCTATAGGAATAATATTTTATATGAGGTTAATAGTATTAAAATAGTAATAGTACCAATTTTATTTTTATTTCAATGTCTGGATATATTCACACACATGTTAATACATGTTTCTGTTAACAGATATTAACAGATTATGTCATAACTATTTACTCTCTAAGATTTTGTTCTTGTTAAGATTGATTAATTTTATTAAATGTATGGGACATTAAATGTTTAATTATAAAAACTTCAATGTAAAGCTTCAATATAAAACAGTACAATTTAATCTAGAACAAATGTTATACCATGATCTTCTTTGTACACCCTTTTTCTTTCTTGCTGTTGGTGTGGGAAATTAAAATGTACCAATTATGGAATCTGCTGTTGCTCATAAGACTGTGACTTTTTTCATATATCAAAAAGGAGAGCTAAAAAAGAAAGTGTTGTAATACTCTACCTCCTTTCTTCTTGACACTGAAGCATTAGAGAATACAAATGGTAAATGAAAGTTCATATCTCTACACAGTGTCACTAACATAATATTTTTATTATGTTATGTTAGTCACCATACAGTATGTCATTAGTTTTTAATGTAGTGTTCCAAGATTCATTGTTTATGTATAACATCCAGTGCTCCATGCAATACAGACCCTCCTCAATACAGGCCCTCCTCAATACCCATTCCCCTACCCGCCTCCCCTCTAAAACCTTCAGTCTATTTCTGAGAGTCCAAGTCTCTCATGGTTCATCTACCTCTCTGATTTCCACCCCCTTCATTTTCCCTTCCTTCTTCCAATGTCCTCCATGCTATACCTTATGTTCCATGAGTGAAATCATATAATAATTGACTTTCGCTGTTGGACTTACTTCACTCAGTATAATCTCCTCCAGTCCCATCCATGTTGATGGAAAAGTGGGGTATTCATCCTTTCTGATGGCTGAGTAATATCCCATTGTAAATATGGACCACATCTTTATCCATTCATCTGTTGAACGGCATGTTAGCTCTTTCCACAGTTTGGCTATTGTGGACATTGCTGCTATGAACATTGGGGGCCATATGGCTCTTTTTTTCACTACATCTATATATTTGGGGTAAATACATGATAGTGCAATTGCCGGGTCATAGGGTAGCTCCATTTTTAATTTTTTTTTTTTTTAAGAACCTCCATACTGTTTTCCAAAGTGGCTGCACCAACTCGCATTCCCACCAACAGTGTAAGAGGATTCCCATTTCTCCACATCCCTCCAACATTTGTTTTTTCTTGCCTTGTTAATTTTTAAGTATATTGGCTTCTCCCATATTGTAACAAATTTGAAGTCACTCATGATCAAAATCTAGAAGTGGTTGGTCAGTATACCAAACTACCAGAGTATTTAAAACTCTGGTAAAGAGTGTCTGAAAAGTGTCTTTGGTTATATGTGTTCTAAAATCTTACCCACTCATATAGCAAAATTCTTTGTATATAATACTTTAGATTTAACTGTTATTTTATAAGTAAACACTTGGTTATAAGAGCAGACCCATTGTACAATAAATATAGAAAATAAATACCACCACAGGAAGTAGACAGGTTCTTTGTACAGGAATGAATTTTAAGATAGTGCAAAGAAACGTTTCCTAATTTATTTTTTTGAACTCTTAAATAACATTGCTTTTCAACATTACTTTAATGTATCCATTTTGGCTTTAGTGAATATAAAAATGTGTTAAGAAATCATCAATACTGTGGATCAATCTATTTATCAAAATTATAATCGTTCTCTAAAATCCATAATCTTCCTGATTTAAAGAGCATACTCCTGTTTCTGTAGCTATTTATTCCCATTACTAAAATTAAAAAAATCCTAATTGCAATACCTTAATAATAATAATCTACTTATAATAATACTACTTACAAAATCCCCATAAATATTCTTTGATATTTCTTGCTAATTATTTTTTTAAATTTTGAATTAGTCTATCAAAACTTTCTCCCAAGAAATTGTTATGTCCATAGAGTGGAGTTATCAGAAGGGAATATTAAAAATGTGTAAAACTTTAAGTGTTGGATCTGTAAATATTAGACATGTACTTGACTTTAGAAATGATGTATTAGCTCCTTTATTTATTTGCTTATTTTTTACTTCCTTTATTTCTTGAAGGGAAGTACCTGAGACCTAGAAAGTACATATAATCTAAAGCTGAGAGGTTAATTTTGTATAATGCATTAGTTTTTTTCTATATTTGCTTTTGCTTTGCCTGATACATCATTTTAAACTGTTACTGAAAAATTCCTATTGCTCTGTCTTTTAGTTCAAACCATTAAAATCTAAATCAAAGGAAACAAGAAATAAAAGAATAATTCATACAGGAATATAATCCTTCCCTAAAAACACATTACAATTCTAAGTTAATGACTCAGTAAACCATATTCTCTTTCTCTGAATATTTGTATAATCATTTTTGTCTAATTAAAACAATTACTAGAGAGTTAACACAAATTATGTCCTGCCCAGCTAGTGTAGTAAATATGAATGGCAAGTTCTTTGATGGGATTCTCAATTGAGGGGCACAAAATACTTTAGATAATAACTTTTTGTCTCATGGGAAACTGTGGAGAATGGGAAAATTATGTAAAATAAGTAACAATAAAAGTAGCATGTGCTGGTATGAAATGTAAGCAAAATGTGGAGATGACTTAAGAAATTGCTGAAGATCAGGTCATGATCCCCGGGTCCTGAGATCAAGTCCCACATTGGGCTCTCTGCTCGGCAGGGAGCCTGCTTCCTCCTCTTTCTCTGCCTGCCTCTCTGCCTACTTGTGATCTCTGTCTGTCAAACAAATAAATAAAATCTTTAAAAAAAAAGAAATTGTTGAAGATTAGATAATAGTTATAGTCCAGATTCTATTGAAAACTAAATTATAACCCATTGAAATTGACATCATGTCTAGTTTAAAGTTTTATTTTTGATGCCATGTCAGTTGATAATATATTATATATAAAACATGTCAAAAAATACTTTTTGAGGTATTCTGGAAAAGTAGGATAACTTAGATAAGCAACGTGGCAGCAAAAATTTGCTTCATGATGGCATAAACAAGTGAGTAAAACTACAGAGATTGTGAGTTGGGTGATGTTTCCAAAAAAGTATATACAATAGAACTGGATTTATAAAAGAAGCTAAGTTATGAGGCCAATTGATTAGAATTTGTAGAAAAGTCCTCTCTGTTTCATATCTATATTCTACATCAAATACTTCTTTATAATTTTATGGGAAGTATGGTTTCTTACATGAAGCATAACACTATTATAATAGGTTATGTGCACTTATTAAAATAAATCTATATTTTTGAATAGATAGGACATGATTAGACTATACTGTATTCTCTCTTTATTTATTTACTGTTTAAATATATATTTAAATCAAAAGTATATGTTTTATTTTATGAGCTTCCTATGGCCAGAAATAATTAGATGGGTTCCCAGACAGTAGAAAGTAGAACAGTATTTATAGGGGAATAAGGAAGGTGAGATGAGAGTGGTTTCACTGGGTGCCCCACTGTGAAACAGAGGAGTTTGGAGGTAAGACATCATTGGACTTGTGCACTGCATTCAAAATGGAAAATATTTTAGCCTTGGGTGAAGGTGGACCCTACCATGTGGAGCTGTAGCCATCCAGATGAACATGCATCTTGGAAGCATGGCCAGCAAGTAGAATTCACTGGTCAAAGCTGAATCACCACAGCACTGAATTTAGCATGGTTTTTAATGGTCTGGAAAATCCACTCCCAAAGTCATCGACTTTAACATTTTGTGTCATTTAGATTATGGATTCAATTTTGGAGATTCATCATTAAAGGTACTACAGCAGTCTTTTCTGGAGGAAATTCCCTCAGGACCACTACATTGCAAATTAGATGGGATGTACTACTTGACTTCTGTTTACTAGTATATGTATGGACTAACTTCATCTTAATAATTACACTTTGTTTATGCATCAATTTTAAGAGTAATATAAAGATGAGATAAATTAATTCATTTAATTTTTATCTCCAAAAATCTGATATAAATTATGTTAAATGATAGAGATGTAAGATGGATAAAACTAAGTCTCTGAAATCATGGTCCAACAAGAGATACAGACATCTCCTAAATAATATAACCTGAAAGATTGTGACCAAAGGCAATGATTTCTATGCAATCATACAACAAACTGATCTCACCTGAACAAAGGGGGTTAAACCTTATTTTAACAATGAATACCATCTCCATTCAGAATTCTTTGTCAATCAGTGCACACATATCTACTGTGATTTGCAAAAATAAAAAATTACAAAGTTTGCAAATAATTTGCTTTGGGAACAATATTATTTTAATCAGGCTCTTTGGTTCCAAAAAAATATATCTCCATCACATTGGTGTTGTACATCTGTAAATAAGGTGCTTCCTCCGGTTATCAAATTGCTCTAATCAAAATCCATTTCTTGACATTGATAGCAAAAGAATTCATCACTAGATTATAAAGTGATTAAAAACAAAGCAAGACAGATGTACAAGGTGGCTCAGTTGGTTAAGCATCTGAATCTTGATTTTGGCTCACGTCATGATCTCAGGATCATGAGATGGAGCCCCACATAGGGCTCTGAGTGTAGGGCCTGCTTAAGATTCTCTCTCTCTCTCTCTCTCTCTCTCCACCCTCTCCCTCCCTTCTCCCCCACTCTCTAAATAAATAAATAAATAGATAAAATCTTCAAAACAAACAAACCAAGACAAAATAGAACAAAAACTTTTCTCTCTAATGTTTTCAGTCAAAGTCTGTTGCAGTTTTCCTCAGATATTTCTTGGAAACTTGTTTAAATGTGCCTAAGTTAATTAAAAATATTGCAGTATATGAGTGAGGTTGTAAATTTATCCCCAAATTCTATAATTTACAGTAATGATGATTCATATTCTGCTATCTCAATCATGGCTATCAAAAGAAAAATGATTTCTATATCTGGAAGGAAAAAAAAGTCAAAAATAAATTAAGTTGCCTAACTTTCTCAAAATCCCATTTCTAACATGGCACATACCCATGTAGATGGTCGTCTTACTGTTGGATTGATGCAAGTTATAATGATGAAATATTATGAAAACTCGTCATCATTCAATCTTGTCTCCTACCTGGATCCAAGTGTAGATTTCACCTTTGTCACCCACAAGCAGAATGTGTACTACAGCAGTCCCACTTCACGTCCAGAGACATTTTTTCCTGTAGCTTTATTTTTTCCATTACTTTTTTATCTCATTGAGGAAAGAGTCTGTTTCTATACTAGTCTATTTGTGTGCATGGGTGTCTGTATGTTTTAATTTCAAAAGAAAAAAATGTGAATTGGCTTCTCTAACTTAGAAGAAACAAGAGTCAAAAGTACAAAGCAGTTCTTTATATTATCAGGATTCACCACTTAAGTATAAATATGACAAACATAAAATAAAATAAAGTGATTATTTCCCATACAAATGAACTGTCTTTTAGTTTTATTGGTTGTTTCCTTCCCTGGGCAGAAGTTTTGTGGTTTTTTTAGTTTTTGTTTTTGTTTTCTTTATTTTGATGTAGTCCCAATAGTTCATTTTTGCTTTTATTTCCCTTGCTTCAGGAGATATATCCAGAAAGATATTACCACAGCCAGTATCAAATAAATTACTGCCCGATCTCTCTTCTAGAATTTTTGTGTTTTCAACTCTCATGTTTAGGTCTTTAATCCATTTTAAGTTTATTTTTATGTATGGTATAAGAAAATTGTCCAGTTTCATTCTTTTACATGTAGCTGTCCAGTTTTTCCAACATTATTTATTGAAGAATTTTTCTTTTTCCCATTGCATATTCTTGCCTCCTTTGTTAAAGATTAACTGACATATAATTGTGGGTTTATTTGGGGGCTTGCTTTCTGTCACATTGATTTATGTGTCTGTTTTATGCCAACACCATAATGTTTTTATTACTACAGCTTTGTAATATAACTTGAAGTATAGAATTATGATACCCGTAGCTTTGCTTTTCTTTTTCAAGATTGCTTTGGCTATTCAGGGTCTTTTGTGTTTCCATACAAATTTTAGGGTTGTTCTAGTTCGGTGAAATACGTTGTTGGTATCTTTATAGGGATTGCAATAAATTTGTAGCTTGCTTTGCATTGTATAAACATTTTACAAATATTTGTTTTTCCAATCCATGAGCATCGAATCTTTCCATTTCCTTGTATTATGTTCAGTTTCTTTCATCAGTGTTATAGAATACATATTATTTTTGTGTCCACAAAGCATTTTCAAAAATTTATCCAATTATTGCCAATAGAGCAATATCAAAATTCAAAGAATTGAAATTTTGAAGATTGTAGTCAAATCAGAAATGAATAACAAAAATAGAAACTTTTGAACTATACAAATTAAAATAAAACATCTAAAATGTGTGGGATGCGATTAAAGTCATAGCACTTTCATCTTTATAGCTTTGACTGTATTTATTACAAATGTTAAGTAACTAAAACCAGTAAGTGTCCATCCTAGGAATTTGGGAGGAAAAGCCAATTAAACCCATAAATGTAAGGAAGAAATTAAAGAATAAAATTAGTAAAGAAAATAATTTAGTATGAAGGCTAAAAAATGTAATTTGTTTTTTGGAAAGTAATAAGTTTATGCTCTCACAGGATTGTTAACTGAGAAAGAAGGCATGAATGACAGGTATGAAAAATGTGGAAAACCCTAAAGATTCTAAAGAATGTGTGATATTATTAATAAATTTATGAAGAAAAATTGTTTTAACAAAGAAATAATTTTACATAGAATTATGAAGAAGAATTACTTCAAATGTAATCCATGGCATCAAAATTAGAACATTTGATAATTTAAAGTATCAGCACTAACATTGAATCATCAGATATCTTATGACTAGTGGATAGGATAAAAATTGACACAATTTCTTAGGAAAACAAATCATCTTGAGTTTAATCGTTCACATGTACTAGGCTATCTCTAAAGGAATGTGTTAACACTATTTTTAATAGAAAAATAATATAAAATAAATTGGAATATATATTAATGGTACAGGAATTTATAATGAAATTATATATTAACTAAATAAAATTGAGAATGATAATGAACAGCAGAATCATGAATTCATCAAGATTAATGTTTAAAAGTTGCCATTAAATATAGAGTGACTGTGGTGACACATTTTTATGCATGCTGAAGGGTAGAATTATGAAGCTATAATGATAATAAACAAAATAATTTTAAAAATAAGTTTAGGACAAAAATAAAACTGATGGCATCTCATTACCTGATTTCAAGCTTTACTACAAAGCTGTGATCACCAAGACAGCATGGTACTGGCATCAAAACAGACACATAGACAAATGGAACAGAGTAGAGAGCCCAGATATGGACCCTCAACTCTATGGTCAAATAATTTTTGACAAAGCAGGAAAAAATATACAGTGGAAAAAAGACAGTCTCTTCAATAAATGGTGCTGGGAAAATTGGACAGCTATATGTAGAAGAATGAAACTCGACCATTCTCTTACACTGTACACAAAGATAAACTCGAAATGGAT